>CATIWR010034662.1:0-34562 GCA_949677035.1 Omphalea diandra
ATATATATATATATATATATATATATATATATATATATATATATATATATATATATATATATATATATATATAAAATTAAAGCTCTAAAAAATAATTCAAACTATATTTATACCTAAACTAAAACAATTTTCTTTATGAAAACTATTTTTAATAATTGAGTTCTAATTTAAAATACTTTATTCTTTTACTATCTCTACTTAAATAAAATTTCACTATAAGCAAATCATATATAATTTAATATTAAAACTCACTTAAAATACTTATAATAATAATAATTCATTACTGTTACCTTTATAAAATCTCCACGCATATAATTTAATTAAATTTTAAACTTAGAAATAAAGTATAATATCGCAATCACAGGAATTTAAATAAATTTAAAAATCTATTTTTAAAATATTTTTTTCTTCTTAAAATTAAATTAACTACAATACCAATAATATATACATATATCTCAAATCATTTTTCTCAATAAAAATTACTCTATTATATCAAAAATTCAAATAAGTAGCAATAAAATATATTTTAATAACTCTAACAAATATAACTTTAAGAAAAATATAAATTAAGAATTTTAGGGTGTTACACTATATGTATACCATCCACTATCGATATAAATAGTAATAAAGTTGTAATGACACCGGTTATTATGATGTTGATTTAATAGGTTTATATTATAAGTGCATTTAAACTATTGTTTTCACAAAATAAAATCCAAAATAACTTCTTCATTCAAAATTATGATAGAACATACTAATATTTAATAAATCTAAAATATCTTTTTATGTATCAATTTCAATAGAAAATATTTCAATTTCTAATCTGTTATAAAAAAAAAATTAATCTGAAAGAGAACAAATTCAAAATCATACATGAATATAGTCAAATCAAAATTTATAATATTCTAAATACATCAATTCATCAAAATTTATTATCAACGTAACCATTCATAAAATAAGTCTAAAAATGATTGCTTAATTCAAAATCATAAAATAAGTATAAAAATGATTGCTTAATTCAAAATCTGTCCAAAATATATTTATTCAATTACCAAGTTCTAATATCAAAATAATCATCTTATAAAATAATTTTGAAAACTGATCTTAAAATCATAAATGAATCCAAAGCATACATACATATAAATTACTTTAAAATAAAATACTTATTAAAAGTTTATCCACTCATTTGAATTGTAGGGCTAAAACTGACTATCTTGCACTTCGATTGTTAATATTGATTCCAATACCTACTCCAGTTATTCACCTTATAATCATATGTATAAACATAATTTAGAAATTACTTTCATTTACCACATTATAATTCATAATTAATTATACTCTCATTTCTAATAAATCTATTTATTTCCCCCATTTATATAACTTAGTTAATTTTATCAAAAATTCAACAGAACCTTCTCTATAAATTAAACTATTTTTCTCATAAAATCAGTATAATTCCCACAATAAATCACAACACACACAATGCCTATCTCAGGTCTTCAATTATTCAATATATTTCTCGCTTAAATTGTCCACAATTTCATCAAATTCAAAATAAATATCTAAAATTCTCAATCCATTATATTATGCATAATTCTCAACTAAATCTCCAATTTTTAGTATTTAACTCTCATAAATTCTATTAAATAAACTTACTTTCATTAATTCATCTAACTTTTATATAAAGTTTAATAATTCTATTTAATCTCAACTATTTCTAATATACATCACTTGATTCCAAAAATTCTATTTAATCCCAATGTCCTCAAATAACATTTATAATCATCATTTATACTCTTAATCTCTTCAAAATTAATTAAATCTTCCAATTTAGTAAAATTTCTCAAACCGTATTTAGATCCCAAACTAACTTAGCTACCTTCGTAGTTATTCTATTAATTCCATAAAATACCATAATATATAATTCTATAATCTTTAATAATGGTACTAATTTTAATTAATTTCTATAATTATAACAAACTTCCTTATCCTCATAATTTAATCAAAATCACTATTAAACCTCAATTCTTCCATCCATTAATTAATTAACATCATTACATATCTATCTAATCCATTTTAATGTCATCTAATGTCCAATAAATATTAATTCCATAATTTTGGACCCAAATCACATTTATTGAAAATCAAAGAAATTCATAAATTCTTACTAGAGCATTTATAATTTACAAGAATTACATCATTGTATTCAGGATGAAGAGTAAAATGTTTTGTCCCAGTTTGCCTACTGAGTCTTGCTAGAGCCACCACGAGCAGTGGCTAAAGTTTGCCGTCGGTAATTGGTTATGACACCACCCATACCAAAATGTAGATCATCCTTCTAGGAGTCAATAAGAGGTGACAGTGTAGTGAAACTCTTTGTTTAGCCCAAATAGGCCAAAAACTATGAAAAAGTCAAAATTTTGATTAACTGTCCCCACTAGCGCAATTAGTTTCCGATGACGAGCTAGGTACCAAATTGAAGCTGAGTTCACTAGCTTTCTAATGCCACCAACTGTGCTTAATTTGGATGTCATAATCAAAAGATATAGGGATTTGAAGTTTGTTGACTCAGAAATTGCGTTTTCTCCTCTCATCACCACTCATTTTCACCACCGGTTCTACCATTACCGACCAGCTCATGCAAGTGAGGGAGAGCCACCAGTACTGGCTATGTTGGTCGGTGGTGGTCAAAGCAGCCCCTCCTTCTCCTCCTCCTCTTCTCTTCTTCTCTTTCCCTCTCTTTCCTTCCTTTTCCCTCCTTTTCTTTCTTTTTTCTTCTTCCCTTTTCTTATTATTTCCTGATTCTTCATAAAAATGTGAGTGTGATTGGTCCCATGTGGACCAATCACAACCACCAAAACTTTTTTTTTTGCACATAGATATTATTATAAATACATGAATACGCATAATTAAAACTCTTAAAAATAATTCACACTATAAAATAAAATAATTTTCTTTACGAACATTTCTTTTCTTTTTTTTAATTGATTTCTAATTTAGCATACTTTATTTTCATTTTTTTTGCAACTCTACTTAAATAAAATCTCACTATAAATAAATCATACATAAAATCTTATTTTAAATAAATCATACATAATTTAATATTGAAATTCACTTAAAATATTTATAATAATAATTATCATTATCATTACTTTTATAAAATTTTCACATCAATAACATAATTAAATTTCAAACTTAGAAATACAATATAATATCATAATCATATGTACTTAAATAAATTGAAAATTGACTTTAAAATATTTTATTATCCCTAAAATTATATTAATTATAATACTAATTGCATGCACATGAATCCAAATTGCTTTCTTTAATATAAAATACTCTTATGTTATTGAAATATTCAAATTAAATTTAACATTCAAATTAATTACTATAAATACATTTTAATAATTTAAATATTCATAACTCTGGAGAAAATATAATTTATAAATTTTGGGGTATTACAATAAACAAATAGGAGTTTAGAGTAATTAATCCGAAATAAATTCTATAGCATTTTATATACTATGTGGTTATCATAATCTTAATTTAGTGAGTTTTGACATGGCAAACTCTTGTGCTAGAATTGTTTCATTTTTGATATAATATAAAATATATTATAATTATTTTCTTCATCATTAAAATGATGAAAAATTTTACAAAATAATATATCTAACTTAACCATAAAATCATTATCACAAACATATTGAAAAAGTTGTACATAAAATGTCAAACAATAAAAATTTTGATAAATTCTACAGTGACGAATTTAATAATGTCATCAAATAACATTATATAATTTAATGATGAATAATAATTTTTATTTAATTCAATAATATCTAATTTTATCTAATCCAATGGTGAATAATAATTTTTATCTAATTTTACTATAAATTATTAATTACGATATTATAATATAATAACGTAAACGACATTGAAATTTTCACCAAAAAATTGAGCTCCATAAATAATATATACATTAGTTTAACTTAAAAAAAAACTAGTGATGATAATAAAATTAAAAGTGAAGCAAATTATTTACCAACCGTCTGAATTAAAAAAAAAAATTTGAATTTTTATTAGGTATAGCTATTTGGTATGATATAATGTTTGTTGTTAATTGTGTTTGTAAAAATTTGCAAAATAAAGATATACATATTGATGTTGCCATAGATCAATTAAAAGTTCTTATTTCATTTTTTGAAAAATTTATTATAGAAAATAAGTTTGGATATGGTATCATTTTAGCTAAAGAGATTGCAAAAGAAATAGAAATAGATCTTTTTTTTTTTGGTGAAAAATACATTATTCATAACAAAATAATTTGATGAAAGATTGATGTAGAGAGAATTTTATCTATCGAAAAGTCTTTTAGAATTGAATATTCCTTATACCTGGATCCAGCTTTTTTTTATATATATAATTAAGGGTAGGTTTGAGTAATTTTAAGTATATGAAAATATTTTTAAATTGTTATTTAATATTGAAAAATTAAAGTCATTAAATGATATTGATTGGAAAAAAAAAAGTCTAAATCTTAAAAAAATTTTAAAAAACGATATGCTTTCTGATATTGATGATTTAAATTAAAAGTTTTGAAAGAAATTTATAACATAACATAAATATTCCTCTTAAAATTCTTAATTACATAAAAAAGTTGATTCTCTTCTAAATGGATTCATTACTTACAGTATTTTATTCACAATACTAATAACAGTTACTTCTATAAAAAAGAGTTTTTTAAAATTAAAATTAATAAAATCTTACTTAAAATTCAAAACGCCACAAGAAAGATTAAATGGTTTACCTACATTGTCTGACGAAAAAAGTTATATTAGAAAAATTACAATGTGTATCAATTTAATTAATATTTTTTATCTCAAAAAATTAAAAGAAAATTTTTTTTTAAAAAAAATATTTTCAACATTAGTATTGGAAGCTACATTTTATATTTTGGCGCGTGAACGTGTTGTAGCCGGCCAGCCAGCCTTAGAGAGACTCCACAAAGGACTTCTTGAGTTCATCGCCGATAGTCTGTCGCCTTGTCGTAAACTATAGTCATTGACGCCGTTAGGAACGATCCTTGCTGGGTATTTCCAATCCTTTCCTCTAAACCTTTTCAATAATCCTGCGATTCAACTATATTAATGAATGATCAACTAACCTATGAGCAATGCATTAAACATATACACATAAGGGCATAATAATCAAGATGATGAAGAGCCCTTCAACAACTGTTTTCTCCATGATGATCCTTTTCCTTCTTGTTTTGAGGATTTTGTTCAAAGAAATGGTGCTGGCACAAAACACAAAAGTTGCGGTGGGAGTGGTTCTTGACTTTGATAATTGGATTGGCAAGATTGGGTTTAGCTGCATCAACATGTCCCTAACTGACTTCTATTCAAACAATTCTTATTACAAAACCAGGTTGGTCCTCCACACTAGGGACTCCAAGAGCGATGTCGTTGGTGCAGCTGCGGCAGGTTAATTACTTCTCTCTGTCTCTCTCTCTCTCTCTCTATATATATATATATATATAAGATTTTTTTTGAAAAAGCTATAAATGCAACGATAGTAAAATTCTGATAATCGGAGGCTGCAGTGGGTTCTTTCCTTGATTAAAGGCTTTTTACCTTTTTTCTTTCTTATGCCTCAAAGTGCGTTTCACAAACAAATGCAATGATAGTAACATTCACTCAGCGTTTGTTTGTATGTTTGTGTTTTTTCTTATTTTTGCTTTGTTTCAAGATTGCAAAGAAAATTAATGGGTGAAATTAAGTTCCATTAACAAAGTCAATGTGTAAGTGTATGCATATATCCATAAATTGCCTGCTCTGAGTGCTGCATTAGTTCCATTAACAAATACTATATAATATTCCATGATTAGTTTGCATTTAACTAATAAATGAACTTCTAGTTGCTTTTAACTAACAGAGATGTCGTCGGCGCAGCTGCAGCAGGTTCGTTCTTTTGATTAGTCTTTTTACATTTTTCATTTTACTTTTCATTTTTGGCTTCAGAATTCGCACGTTTTTCAGAGAAAAAATGAAATAACATAACATTGTAAATATAAAATTCACTATTACATTTTTTATATGTTTATTTATGCTTTTAAATATTAATCTTTTTTTTATCTAACCAATTAATTCTTCCTCTATTTTCTGTTTAGCGATAACACAATTTAAAGTGTAATTAAATTTGTAATTGATTCACTATTTACAATTTAAAGACCAATATATATTTTGTTGAGAAAAACGAAAAATTATTGCATAGGTCAAAAATTTTTAATTTAATAATATTAAAATTGTCATTCAAGCTATAAAGTTTTAATCAAAGAAGAAAAAATCTAATTAATAATGTAATGACAGTGAATATATATATATATATACTTTTACTCGTTAAACTTGAAGAATATATTTACTTTTACTCTTTTAACCCGAAGAGAAGCGCTCAACGCGTTTGAATTATTATTATATTTTATATGGTTTGGTTTAACATTGTGAAGAAAATTGATGGGTGAAATTAGGTTCCAATAACAAAGTGAATGCCAAGCTAAAAAAAAAAAAAAGTCAGTGTGTTATGTATATCTCCATAAACTGCCTGCTCTTTGATTGCTGCACAAATACTATATCCTTGCCATGATTAGTTTGCTTTTAACTAACAAATTCACTAGTTTTCCTTAATCACTGCGAAGAAAACTAGAAATGAATTTCTTTTTTCTTTTTTCATATATTTCTCTTACTCTCTTCAATGCACAGCTTTAGGCTTGATAAAAAATGTGAAAGTGCAAGCAATCCTAGGGCCAGAAACATCAATGCAGGCCGACTTTGTTATTAAACTTGGAGAGAAAGCTCAAGTGCCCATCATATCATTCTCAGCATCAAGTCCTTATCTCACTTCCCCCAGGAATCCATTCTATTTTCAAGCTACCCAAAATGACAAAACACAAGTAAATGCCATAAGTGCAATAGTTCAGTACTTTCAATGGAGACAAGCAGTGCCAATCTATGTTGACAATGAGTATGGATTGGGAATTATTCCTTACTTAATGGATGCTTTACAAGTAGTTGATGCTCGTGTGCCTTACCAGAGTGCCATTTCACCATTGGCTAGCGATGACCAAATCCTTCAAGAGCTTTACAAGTTGATGACAATGCAAACTAGAGTCTTTATTGTGCACATGTTTCCTTCCCTTGGCTCTCGACTTTTTACGAAAGCGAAAGAAATTGGAATGATGCGTGAAGGCTATGTATGGATCATGACTGATGGGATGACTAACTTATTGAATACACTGGATCCTTCAGTTCTTGATTCAATGCACGGTGCTTTAGGAGTAAAACCTTATGTTCCGAAAACAAAAGAGCTCGAATATTTTCAAGTTCGATGGAAAAGGAAATTCCATCAGGATAATCCTGACATACTGGACGCAGAGTTGAATGTTTATGGATTGTGGGCCTATGATGCTGCTATGGCATTGGCAGTGGCAATTGAAGAATCAGGGACTACAAACTTTCGCTTTCGAAGGGCAGGTGTTTCTAGCAATATTCCAACAGATCTTGAAACTCTGAGATTATCCCAGAATGGTCCAAACCTTGTTCGAGCATTATCAAATACTCGTTTCAAAGGCCTGACAGGAGATTTCCATTTCATTAATAATCAGTTACAATCGTCAGCCTTTCAGATTATCAATTTGAACGATGGTCAACCAAGAGGGATTGGATTTTGGACTCCAGTAAAAGGACTAGTGAAAAAGTTAAAGTCGAGTTCTAAGGCTAGTTTAGCACCAATTATATGGCCAGGGGATTCAATTTCTGTTCCTAAGGGTTGGGAGATTCCAATAAATGGGAAGAAGTTGCGAATAGGGATTCCGATAAAGAATGGTTTCACTAAATTTGTGAATGTCACAAGAGATCCTATTACCAACATTACACAAGCCACAGGGTTCTGCATAGACGTTTTTGATGCTGTGATGAAAGAATTACCTTATGCTGTTGCTTATGATTATATCCCTTTCCAGGATCTTGATAAACTTGAATCTTACAATGATTTGGTCTATCAAGTTTTCTTAGGGGTAAGTAGAACCTACTTTCGCTTCTTCTCTCCTTCATTAATTAGATATGACTGGAGTTTCAACTTCCAACCTCACACATTCTAGTAATACTGGGCCTAAGATCATTTAAATCTGCTCAATTCTCTAATGGGATTTTTTTTTTTTTGGCCTACAGAAATTTGATGCTGTAGTGGGAGATGTAACTATCGTCGCCAACAGGTCCTTGTATGTTGACTTTACGTTGCCATACACAGAATCGGATATATCAATGCTTGTGCGAGTCCAAAACGACGAGAACAATGATGCAGGGATTTTTTTAAGGCCTTTTTCATGGAAACTTTGGGTGACGACCTTAGCTACATTCCTGTGGCTTGCATTTGTGATTTGGGTTCTTGAGCACAGAAAGAATAGTGACTTTCGTGGACGAAAAAGGGATCAAGTCGGCACCAGCTTATATTTTTCTTTCTCCACCATGGTTTTATCACATAGTAATTTTCCTTAACTTTTTTTTTTAAAATTTTTTTGTGGGTTCATGAGGTCTAATTACCACATCAATATTGTGGGCTATATAACAAGATACCTCTTATGAAAATTTTATTTATAACCTCTAATTTTCTCTTCAAACTCTCTTTTTTTTATAATTTCTTTTGTTTAATTTTTTTTTCACAACCATCTTTTTTTTTTTTTCTTTTTTACCTTTTTAATTTTTGTAACCCCTTTTACTCAATCATAAAAATGTTTTCAATGCCTTTTCAATTGTAGAACCTCTTTTTACCTTGAAATCCTAAAATCTTATTTAAATTGAAAGATTAAAATTTATAAATTCTGAAATTCACGAAATTAAAATCTTTAGATTTTTAATGAATTTTTTATTTTATAAATTTTAAAATTATAACTTACTTGTTTTACATAAAAAAATTTACTTTTATATGTCAAATTCATCATCTGCTAAAAAGTGAATTTTTGTCAAATTCCTCATTTTAATAAACAATTTTAAAATTTTAAAATTGCCTTTAAATTCTATAAATTTTGTATACATAACAAACAAGTTGCAATTTTAAAATTTATGAAATAAAAAATTCATTAAGAATCTAGATTTCTTAATTTTATGAATTTCAAAATTTATAAATGTTAATCTTTCAATCTAAATAGGACTTAGGATTTCAAGGTAAAAAGAGATTGTAAAATTGAAAAGAGATTGTAAAAACTTTTATGATTCAAAAAATGGGTTGCAAAAATTAAAAGGGTAAAATAAAAAAAGGAAAAAAGAGGGTTGTAAAAAGAAATTTTAAATAAACAGAGATTGTAAAAAAAAAAATGTAAAAAGAAAATGAGATATTGTAGATAAAATTTTCTCATCTTATTTTAATAACTTCCACCATAATTTTGAATGGAAAAACTGGATTCGATCCCACTCTCATCGGGTGCACTTTATGGCTAAACTCTATTTGCATATGATTTCCCTTCACCTTATTAATTCTATGCAGGAACTCAAATCCGAAACTTTCCATTCTCACACCCTTGTAGAGTACAAAGGGACCAACCAGACTAGATTGGATTAGCTGTTCTTTAGTCTACTTGTGTATTATTTAACGCTAATTGCCTTCACATATTTATAGTTCACTACCAACTGCAGGGGAGCAAGTGTTAAACAATGGGGCCAGATTAGTGGTCACATTATGGAGTTTCGTCATACTTGTCATCACTCAAAATTACACGGCCAGTTTAACAAGCCTTCTTACCGTCCAGCGGCTTGAGCCTACAGTCACTTATGTGACTGAACTAATTCAAAATAAGGAGATGGTGGGCTACCAGCATGGTTCTTTTGTTTGTGGAGTATTAAAAGGGTTGGGTTTTGAAGATAAACAACTGATGCAATACAATTCTCCTGAAGAATTAGACAAGCTTCTTTCTCTAGGAACTACAAAACAAGGGATTGCAGCTGCTTTCGATGAATCGCCATATATGAAGCTCATTCTGGCTCGTAATTGTTCCAATTACACCATGATCGAACCTTCAAAATTTATGTTGAACATGCCAGTTCGAACCTTCCAACAATTTAAGACCGACGGATTTGGCTTCGTAAGTACCCTGCTGTGAAACACTAACACCTAATTATGTATTTATGATGTGTCATGTCAGACACTTTTCTGATACGACACTAATATGTATTGTGCGATATAGATAATTGTTAGTAAAAAAACCTGACGAAGATATTAATTAATTTTTCCTGACATAAAATGGTTGGTACAGAGATTAGCTATGGGCATCAGATAATAAACAAAAAATTGTGATATTAAGATTACAACTCCTCTTAAATAACAGCTCAGAATACAAAGTAAGAAGCAAGGCAAAAGTGTAAAATGCCTCCCATCATGCATAACTAATCACTGTACCTTAATTTTCTCATATGCATTTCCTTGTACAAGCAATATATATGTATGCATGTATGTATGCACATGCAGGTATTTCCCAAAGGTTCTCCTCTGGTAGCTGATGTGTCGAGGGCAATTTTGAAAGTGACTGAAGATGATATAATGAGAAGAATTGAAGATGCATGGTTTGGAGAAGATGACAAATGCCCAGGTCATAGCAACTCGGTTTCTTCTAGTGCCCTTGGTCTTGATAGTTTCTGGGTGCTATTTGCAATTACTGGTGGAGTGTCAGTTTTAACGGTAGTGGCATACATATCCATATTTCTTTACAAACATAGAGTAGAAGCCTTAGATGGTTCCCAATCGATAGGGAGTAGAATCTTTAATCTGTCAAAGATCTTCTGCGAAATGGACCCCGAAGCCACGAGTTCAGGAAATGGTGAAATGGATGAGGGAAATGATGCAAATGGAGGAGGTCATGGTGCTCCTAATGAGGGAAATGATGCAGATGGCGGAGGTCTTGGCGCTCCAAATGAGGGAAATGATGCAAATGGCGGAGGTCATGGTGCTCCTAGTGAGGGAAATAACGCAAATGGCGGGGGTCATGGGGCTCTTAATGAGGGAAATGATGCAAATGGCGGAGGTCATGGTGCTCCTAATGTATCCAATAATCAAGTCCAAGAAGACCCTAATGGACCGTAGCAAGGGGACGTCCTAGAAGACTAGAACGTGCAATGACTTTGTAGGGCGAATGGAGAAAGGAAAACAATGATAGATATAGCACTAGGCAGCATCAAACAGTGCCATTGCATCTTAATTGCATTTGAACCTTTTTTTTCTTCAAAATCAGTATAGATTTTTTTTATTTTAATGTTCATATAATGTATTTTCTTGAATCAATTCTATATTTTTGTTACTTTATTTTCTATTTTGTGAAAAAAAATTTCACATAGTCAAATGTAGCTCTAATTGTAGCAATGACTATATTATACCACTTTTAGCTTAATTTTTCAAATATAAAATTTCGATGTCTTTTCTTAATGTTTTCTTAGCCTAATTCTATATATTTTTTGTTCACCTTTTATATTTGTAAAAATTTTTTCAAACAATCCAAAACAGCCTTGATAATAATATTGATTGTATAAAATCACTTTTGGATCCAGGTTTTTTAAATATATAATTTGTAACATCCATAAAATAATAATAATAATAATAATAATAATAATAATAATAATAATAATAATAATAATAATAATAATAATAATAATAGAACAACAAAAAGAGAAAAAGCGACAGTTGATCTAGAGAAATCTAGAACAGCCATTGAACCGCCTACTGTTACCCAAAAGAATGAAATGATGAAAACGAAAGATTTATTTATATATTTGAATTTTAGAATTTTTTATGAAATTATAAAATATTAATTGAAAATAATGAATTAAAAAATTAAATGGAGAAATGGTATTGTAAAATGGGAGACATGAATTATTGGCTTGTGAAGAGGATCAGATAAATTATTTGGAAGGCCAAAGTTATATTTATAGAATATTTGAGTTGTTGATTGATTTCATTTGTCTTTTTTTTTTTTTTTAAAGTTGTGTTGTGTGATTAGATTGCTCTCATAAGAGTAACAATTATTAATTATTAGTAAGTAATTTACAATCCATATCAGACACCGAAATTATTATTATGATAATACCCCTATAAAGGGCACAATTTGTAGTTTTAACGAATTGGAACTTGGGATGCTAAGGTCCCATATGCATCTCTCTTACCATCAAGGCAACAGATAATTTGCTATTTGTCTTGATAATATTGCACATTCTAGAATTATTTTAGAACTTGGTTCTTATTCTAATATTTTTTTTCATTTATTTATTTTAGAAAAAGATCTTGTTTCAATCCTAGGTCTTATGAGTGCTCCTACCAGTTGTCATTTTTTATTTTGCAATACTAAATAAGTGGATACGTTTATAATATTGACATTTTAAAAATTATACATGTAGTGCAAATATATTTGATATATTAAACTGAAAATGATAATAATATGAATGATTTAAAAAATAATAAAAATGAATTCATTTTGAGTAATACAATTGGATAAAACGACCTAAATACACTCATGAACATGAGTCTTGTTGATCATATTATGTTGACTGATGATATATGGTCCAGACTATACATATTGATATTATATTTCCTTTAAAATGGCATTTGATGCCTTTAGGGCGTATATCAGGTAATTTGCCTTTTGGACTTTTTCTGCGCAAACGTATGATTATACATATTGCTCTCGCCAGAGGGATGCTAGTATAGTTTGCTCCATCAGAGGGATGCAAAGATCAGCCTTTGGGTTACTTATACGTCATCTCTCGTATTCATTTCCTTTGATCGACAGGATACATATATGAGTGTATTTGAATTTATTTTAGAGAATTGATTTATTTATTTGCCTATATTCTGATTAAGCAAACTGTTTATTTGTTGAAAAATGAATTTATTTAGCTGATCAAGATTTTGTAGTAAGGACCAAAATTTTATCGAATCTCCCCTTGTTATTTATTTATCCACTCATTGAGTGGTTATACGCATCCTTTATGTTAACCTGTGAGATCCTTTTGAGAACTCAAGTTGTATTGCTGCATTGTCTTATCACGTACTTCATTCTGTTTAGCATTTAGTAGACGCTTTGCCAATATGATTTTTTTTTGCTCTTGTCATTTTTGGGGGTGTATATCTATGAGTCTTTAGCTTTTGGCATGTATAGGTGTGTGTGTGTGTATATATATATATATATATATATATTCTCTATTGGTCTCATTAAACGGTTTGGCTTGTATATAAATATTATAGTATTGGTGATAGTTGTGAAAATGTTTATGATGACTATATTAGTATTTGGCTATAATAAAGCCATATACAGAATATGGATCTTAGATCCTTATTATAACCATGGTTTTTTATGTACATGATCCTTATGGCGTGTTATTGTTAACTTAAATTCGCTAATATTATAAAGAAATTCTATTAGTTTTCTAAGTTAAACCATGAAGTGTTTTTTATGTTACATTTATTGGTGTTAGAGCTGATGTTATGGGTCTGTGGTCTCTTCCCATGTCAATATAATTATTGTGTTCTCAATCTTTATCCTTATGAACTTGTAGGATTATGCCACCCCATAATAAAGGTGGCATTGGTCGTCACAACTGTGGTCATGGTGATAACTCGTGGTTGTGGTGCTTAGATTGTCAAATTGGTAGATGTTGGCCGACCTCTTAAATATTCTTCTCCAGCTCCATCTTTACCTTCACCTCTTGAAGGGGTAGGAGATCATGAGATACATGTAGGTGTAAAAAAGCATGTTGATTTTTGTTTCATAGGTAGTTGCTTCAAGAGCACGTCTAGCTGCTCTTCCCCACCTCCTATAGTTCATCCTACTCTAGCAGCTCCACTTCCTCTGGTTACACATCATATTCTTTCAATTCAACTGTTTCCATTCTAGGTTGATCCAGGACTTGGTGCATTGGTAGCTCAGGTGGGTATCAACCACAGTTATAGTCAAGAAACATGAAATTTATAACTCGAGCAAAGAATATGGGAGCCACCGATTTTTATGGTGTCTTAGATGTAGAGGCTTAAGATGATTGCTAAAAAATCTCGAAAAGGCATTTTTCTATTCTAAAATTATCAGAAGTGGAGAAGATTGAAAATGTCCATTGCTTTTTGTATCATAAGCTGATGATTGGTGGAATAGGATAAGCAACAAATATGGTGGCAATTTAACTTGGCCTCTCTAACTTGGCAAATCTGAGCATCTATATAAATATAAGAAGGATAAGTAGATAGCTTTCTTTAAGTTGATTCAGGGAAATTCTTCAGTGAAGGAGTGTATTAATAAATTTGAAGACTTTTATCACTTTATGTCCGATATTTTACCCCTGACATTAGGTGCAATCATTTACAGGATGGGCTGCATGGGAGGATTCAAGGACAGATGACATATCTTCAAAGAAGTTCTAATTATCAAGCACCAGTTGAGGCAACTTTGCAGATAGGAAAGATCATGGAAGAAGACCACAAATGTGAGCTAAAAAGTGGTAAAAAGCAGGGTTAGAGTTCATCTCAAAGTCAGAGTGAGAGACTAATAAAAAAAGGAGGGAGTTTGTTTTAGCCTAGAGGCAATGGCAAAGGTTCTTACGTGAGTTTAATGTAGCAAAGTAGTTGACCTCAAGATAGTTAGAGTTCCATTAGACAGTCTGTTGGGAGTTCTACTGGGGTTTACAGTCAGAGACATGGACCTAGATCAGAAAGTGGTTAGAGGGAGCACACTTTTCCTTAGTGTTGTTTGGTGCATAACTAATAGATTTTCTAATTTAATTAGCTTGAAATATTAGAATCCTTGAATGTTTTTGACATATAAAAGGACCTTCTAAGGCATGTTTTATTTT
Source organism: Omphalea diandra (assembly GCA_949677035.1). NCBI lineage: Eukaryota > Viridiplantae > Streptophyta > Magnoliopsida > Malpighiales > Euphorbiaceae > Omphalea > Omphalea diandra. The sequence goes on from CATIWR010034662.1 coordinate 14,874, forward strand.
GTATGGTTAAATTGAAAGAAGGAAGCTTAAAAAGCAAGGTCAGAAGGTTTGCATGGCCATACAAATCTTTACACGGTCATGCATCAATTTGATCAAAACCAAAAGATTGAAAATGTTATAATGAAACTTTGTTTGATTTAATATTTTTTTTCATTAAATGTGGTTCTTTAATAGTAATTTGTAGGTGCAAGTATGGAATAGATAGTATTGAGGTTTTTTTTTTCATAAATTTCTCTTATTCAAAAATAAATTTATTAATTAACTTCTATTCAACTTGTCCTATTCAAAAAAAAAAATTAATTAACTTCTATTCAACTTGTCCTATTCAAAAAAAAATATTAATTAACTTCTATTTAGACTCATTTAGGTGCACATATTTATTTATTTATTTATTTATTTTAATTATAATTTTTTAAAAGATTTGACTAATATATATAAAACCTAAACTAACGTTTAAATTAAAGTTATTTCAGTTTATTTAAAAGTTTTAAGTTATTTCGGTTTATTTAAAAGTTTTACTTCCATCTATGCTTTTATATATAACTAGTTCTTTTAGCACAAGTGTTGCTAGGAGTATGAAAAGGGATAGTTCGATTTATTCATTTTGATTTTTTACTAAAATCAATCAAATCAAGTTTTTTTATAAACAAAACCAATTCAAAATTTGTGGAAAAAAACTAATTAAACCGAACCGATTAAATAGAATCTTACAGATATACAAATCAAACCTATGAAATTTGATTTGATTTAGTTTGATTTAATTAAATTAAAAGTATTTAAATCTGGTTCGATTCAAATTAATTTGATTTAGTAATAATTTTGGTTGTTTCGATTTATAAAAAATTGAACAGGAAATTAAATTTTTTTAAAATGAAAATCGAATCGAATCAATTTTTATTGAAGAACCAAAACTGATCAAATTAAATGGTTCGATCAGTTTTTCGGTTTGGTCTAATTTTTGCTCACTCCCAAGTGTTGAACGTATTTTCATTTTTATAGATTTTTTAAATTTTCTTTTAAAGTTTTTTAAAATTTTTAATTATTTATAGAAAATAAAATTTATTAAATATATCAAAATATAATTTTTTAGGTTTCATTTTTCATCTAAAGATTTTTTTAATTTATCTCAAATAAAAAAAAAACTCTATACGTTGGAGAATTTACTAAAAAAAAGAAAAAATTTCACATTAAAAGTTTTATATAAAAATTTACTGTTACGTTCCTTTTTTGTGAGATATATGTATAATATGTCATGTTTCAATTTTTTGCCACCAGATGTATACCAAATATATCATGTAATTCGCAAACTTTGATTTCCTAAAAAAATTAATCAAGTTTTAGAAAGCCATATATATGATTTCCACAACAAAAACAATTCCAAGAAATTGCTAGTTAGATTCACGCCATTCTTGGACCAATGACCTTTTATTTTCTAGTTCTTGAATCTTGGCCATCTAAATTTCAAGAAAGTAACATTTCTTGAATTTTTTTTTTTGGTTATTTCTGCTTGGTTGCAACTGCTGCTGCCATTGCTATGCGAGAAATAGTCAGAGGTCTAGCGACAAGACAAGATCAAGAATTGCTAATTGTTTGTAAAATTTATACTTCTTTTAATATAACAAACTGGCATATTATAGCCACAGAATCCATCCAGGAATGATAAACTAGCGTACCTGGTAGTAGCATCAACTATAATCTCAATGATGGAAACGGAAAGTCATCTTTGGACAAGCTTTTTGAAGATCTCGAAAATCAATATATATCCTTATTTTCTCATTCTTCTTTCTAACTGGGACTATGTTTGAAATCTAACTTGGATATGAAACTCATGAATGAAACCAACTTCAATTAGCTTATTGACCTTGGCTTCGATTAGGGGGATCAATTCAGATCGAAAATGCATCTGAGCTTGCTTGACAAGCCTTGTCCCTTTCCTTATGGCTAGATAATGAACTACAACTTTTGGATCTAACTCAGGCATTTCCTTGTATGACCAAGCAAAGACAACATGATATTCAGTGAGGAACTCTATGTAAGCCCTTTGCTCCTTTGCAAACAATCTTGCGCTTAGAAAGATAGATCATGGATCTTCTTTTATTCCAAGATTGATTTGCTTTAGTTCATCCACTAAAGCCTTGTTTCCTTCTTCGAAAGCAAGTGGGGCCTCTTCAACATTTTCTTCCATTGATGGCTCATCTTGATCGACATCTTCTACAATAAGATAATATGTTCCCACTATTTCATAATTTCCTTTTTGTTCATCATCAACTAGACTGGTGATCACCACTGATTGTTGTTGAACTATCAATGATTCCTCAGTTTTCACCACCTGTTTAGTCTTTTGCTTCATTCTGAAAGGAAATCTACTGTATATGTCTTTGGAACCAATCAAATTGGTAAGACATCATTTTCTTTTGTTCTTTACCTTTTTGGCTTTTGAGATCCTAAGTCTTACTTGTATAGGAATCTTCCTCATTGTTGATGCCTCTCCTTTTTGTGTCCTAATATGATCAACTATTGAAACACGATTTAAAGGTGTTCCTAATCTATCAAAAACTTAAGGCTTTGAGGAATTATGTTGCTTTTCTTCATCTCCATCTATAGTAATATATCTAGAGTTTTCTCTATGAACTTGTATTCGTAATGGAGTTGAGGATTCATAGCCAAGACCAACCCTTGAAGTTTGAGCAGTGGTACCTTTTTCTCTTCACCCTTTATGTATCCTGCTAGTAGCCATCTCGATTTCTTCATCACTATCTTCTGAATCCCTTGAAAGCATAGAAGCTTTATTTTGTTTATATCTAGCTTTAGTTAACAACCTAGAAGCATTTGGATCGAAGCCATTTGTATGCATGGTTGGGAGATCTCCATGTGAAGGCTTCACAAATCCCATTAATGGGCGTTTTGAAACTTTGGGAGCACTGAGGCTAATGATGGAAAGCGGTATATCCTTTAAACCTTGGGTGATATCCTCCATTTTGGCTTGAAAGGATGTTTGACCTTTTTTTCCTTTTGAATACGGGAACCTAGTGAAGTGCTAAAAATTTTTGCTTAAAATCACCCAAGTCTTTAGGGAAAGATTTCTTCTTCTCTTCTTTCTTAGACAATGACAGGTAATCCTTCGTGGGTCCTTTTCGGTCTTCTCTTTTGTTAAACTATTCATTTCTTTTTCAATTGGGTTAGGCCTAAATTGTACTTCCCCTACAATGTGCGAGAAGTAAAACTTTGCATCAATGAAATATGATTTTACCATAGTAAAAAGTTTGGAATCTACTACCACCTTTTTCATTCTGCCATCCTTAAGGTATTTGAAGCACTAAAAGAGTATAGATGGAATAACACCAAGATGATAAATCCAGGGGCGTTATAATAATACATTATAATTTATCTTTGCATCAATAACATGGAACATGCCACTTGACTCCATGTCATCAATAAGCAAATCAAGTCGAACTTTACTGAAGGCCCTTGCCCCACCTTGATTGAATCCTTGAATCATCAATCGACTTTGAGAAAGTTCCTCCATACCCAAGGCAAGCTCTTTCATGGTTTTAATTGGTAGAATGCTAATAGATGACCCCTTATCTATCAAGATTCAATTAACCTTGTTTTGTTGAATGTACCATATGACAAAAATGGTTGGTTGTGAAATTTAGAACCAAGTAAATTATCATCATCTGCAAAGCTGATATTTTTAGCGTATGCATAAGGAGCTTTAGGGTTACTCAAGACTATCTCTATTTGCCTTTTTATCTTCTTCAATTTGGTGATAGGAAACAATCAAACAAGACTATTCTGTAAACTTTTTATGCATGAACTATGCTAAAGTGATTGGGACCCTTAGCTTTTGATAAAGAATGTCATCACTTGGAGATGACTTAATGGTTGTGCTACGCCTTCTTGATCTTTTTTATTTATGAGGTATTGTAAATATTTTTTTACCTTTTTAATATCGTGGCTCGCTTTAGATAAGGCTTCTCTTTAGGAGCATGCTTTCTTTGACTCCTTTTTCGAGTGACAATAGTGCATCATTCATTCTTAAGTTTATCCTCTTGTGTGTTTTGTGCTTAGGATAATGCCCTTAGTTAAATCTTCAACATTCTATTTAGGAGCAAGATTTTTTACTTTGATTAGGTCACATGTCCCAAAGTTAATTATGGATGTCACCGTAGGTGAACAAGGACTGATCATTAAGGTGGATGCCATATTTGAGCTAGCTTCCCCATCCTCAAAAACAATTTCTCCTTTCTTTAAAGGTCCATAATATTCTCTTTTAAGACAATACATCTTTCTATAGGATGACTGATTAACCAATGATATTTGCAATAGTTCAAATCATCATTACAATTGGCCTTCTCGGGCACTTCATTTTAGGAAGTTCAATGAGATGAGCAATTTCTCATTTCTTTTAAAGGTCCATAATCTTGTCCTTTAAGACAATACATTTTTCTATAGGATGACTAATTAACCAATTATATTTGCAATAGTTCAAATCATCATTACGATTAGCCTCCTCAGGGCACTTCATTTTAGGAAGTTCAATGAAATGAGCTTGAAGCAGATCATCTAACTTGGTGGACACATCAGAATTAGGAAAAGTGTATTGTTTCTCCTATATTTCTTTCAAAGTTATTTTTTAGATTTGGATGTCAGCTTGGTGACCTTTCGCACCTCTTGTTTTTGTTTACCCTTTTTAGGTTCTTATACTAGCATATTTTGATTCTCAAAGTCAACGATACTGAGCTCCATATTATGAGCCTGAATGGCTAGTTCTTCAAAAGACTTGGGTTTAATCCCTTAAAGGATATAGCAAAGTACCCAATGCATGCTTTTGATACATATGTCAATTTTAGAAGCTTCATAAAGCTAATCTTTACAATTAAGGCTCAAATTTCTTCATCTTTGGATATTGTCAATTACTGGCTCATCTTTATATTGATGGGTAACAGTAAATTCAATCATGTTAACGATACGTCTAGTGTTGTAGAAGCAATTAAGGAACTCACGCTCCAACTATTCCCAACTATTGATCGAGCCTAACTTGAGAAATGTGTATTAATCAAAAGCATTACCTTTTAGTGACCAAAAAAATTACTTGAAGAGGAGATCTCCATACATCCCAACATTATTACATGTCTCAACAAAGTGAGCAACATGTTGTCCAGTATATCATTTGCCATCAAAATGCTAAAATTTTAGTGGCTGATAATTTTCAATCATTTTCATCCTATCAATCCTTTACGTCTATGGCTTGGCATAGGTGTAAGACGGTTGAGTCGTGCTCTCGACTTGATCTTTGATCGCCTCCTTTATAAGTTCTTTCAACTAAGTAGCATAAATGGAACCATCAGCAGCCAGCTGAATTTTCTTAGCAACCTTTAGAGCAGCAGTGGTTTCAACAACCTTTTGTTGTTGTTGCGAGGTTTCAACAACAGAAGCTTTTCCATTTTGGTTTCGAATCTTGTTTAATAATGAAGCAATTTAAGCATCTTTTTTAGCATTTTCCACCATTTTTGTTTGATTGGCAATTTGTTCCTCTATAGTCGACATACTTGTAGTCATCACTATCATGACACCATATGATGGTGTACGAGGAAAGGTTGAACTAGATCTGCCACTGGCATAGGCAAACATTTCAGCAAAGGTTAGCCCATTCGATAGGAAATGAACAAGGACGAATCATTTTCTATTGCTCCTAGTGCTTGTGGAGGGACAAAAGATCCTTGCAGAAGAGGGATTGATTGTGCGTAGACATCAGCAACATAATTTATTTTGAAACCAACATTAAAACTGGCATTAATGGTTGATTCAACAGTGAAATAAATACGAGCCTTCAGTTGAGCAACTTTGCAGGTAGTGTTCTTCATTTTTTGAGAAACCAAATTGGATTGCATATTGATAGAGTTGATTTGCTTTTGAAGAGAAGAGATGAGAGGTAGAGATGGTCCCACTGGGCATGCTAGAAATTTGTACACACAAATTCGTACTTGAAAATTAAAACAAGAAAAAGCAAGTACAAATTTTTAAATTTATAAAAAAGTGGATTACAATTTCTAATAATTTCTTTTACAAAGAAATGAATCCTTTAATTTGACTCGTCGGATGAAATTGAGGTCCAAGGGTCGAACAAGCTTGATCTTGAATTAAGGATGAAACTCTTTGTTTGATCTTAGAGAAGAGTGTCAATATGAGTCGAGAGTGTTATGGTTTTATCTAGAATTGACGACGGATCCTTACCTTACGAAACTTATAAGCTTGGAGACTTAGAAAACTTGGAAGGCTTGAAGACTTGGAAGACTTGAAGACTTTGGAGCATTCACTTGTACAATGATATTTGTTATAGATTGCAAATCCCAGATCATCCTTTATAAGTGTAGGAGTTCCTCTATTTAAAGAGGTCTTGAGAGAGTCTTTCAATTTATCTCTAAGACATAAGAAATAAAGTTAATTTTATCTCAAATTCTTTCATCGATAAAACTCTTTGATTGGTCCACTTGGCCCTTGACCATTGATCCTGATTACATCATTTAGGCCACATGGTTTATTTTAATTAGCCACATATGTAGACCTTAAATATTTTAATTGGATATAATTAATTTAATTTGAATCTAATTAAATTAAAATAGACTAAATAATTTGATTGATCAAGAATAATAATTTAATTTAAATTCAAATAAATTTAATTAAATCAAATTATATTTTGAATAGATCAAACATATATTTTATTGGTCCAAAATTTTCATGTCTGCAATAATCATTGGTTGCTTGTTGCAAAAGGAGGTCAATTAATTTTTGTAAGTCAGGGTTGATTTTGATGTTATTATTGAGAAAGGGACGAGAGAATGTTGTATGTAAATAATGTCAATGAGAGAAATTGGGAGAAAGTGTAAACAATATTAATATTAATAAACTTTTATAAAGGTGACAGGTGGAATTATGAGTACTATTTTTTGAGAAAAATGAGTTTTTGTTTATATCAAGGGGTGGATGAACTAGGGGTAGGCATAGATTGAATATCCGATTATATAATTTTTTTTATTCAATTTCAATATAATGAATTAATATCTAGAGAAACCTAAATTGATCCAAAAATATCGAATATCCATATAATCAGATAATTGATTTTAACTTATCAATTATTCTAATTTTTTCTGATTATATATTGAATATAAATTAATTTTTAGATAATATATATCACTACTTAATTAAATAAAAAATAAATTAATAATATTATCTTTCATAATAAACACACATATTTAAATAACAAATAGCAAATGATGATAAAATATTATCTTTAAAAAATTCAATGACTTAATTTTTAATATTTCAACAAGAATGAAAATAAATCTCTATTTAAATAATAAATTCAACAATAATTTTGAACATATAAATTTCATTTTTTATAAATCTAACTTTTAATAAGTTGTTGAAGATGGATGTTTTACTAAGCTAATTGAACTTGTTGTATAATAATCATCGAATATGCTCTATAATAAATTAATAAGATAAATTAGAATTATAAATAATATATAAATTAAAATAATATTACCATATTTTATCTCTTAATCTTTAATGTTATATATATATATATATATATATATATATATCGATCAGATATCCAATGGATTTTAAAATTTAATATCCTAATTTGATCCAAAAATTTTAAAAATTTAAAAAGTATGATCCTAATTCGATCCAATCGAATTGGTTATCCTTTAATTTTCGGATTGATTTTTCATATTCAAATTGGATTTTTGAATTTAGTTGTCCACCCCTAGGTTGAAGGAGAGCATATATGAAGGTGAAGGTAGTAAAACTTCTTGATAGAAAGATTTAGTAAGAGAAAATTTAAAGAGAGGCAAGTCTTTGAAAGATAAGCCAAAAGATCTCTTGTATATATAATTATGTGCATTTATAGTGGTGGTGATGGTTTATGATTATGAGAAAAATGATAGTGTTGTGGCCTAAGAATAAATATAAATTGGTCATATATATGTATAGAGCTACTGACACTAGGCAACCTCCTGATTTACACCACAATGGTTTTATGTATATCACACTCTGTCAACATAGACAATAATAATTATATCATCGGTCATAACGGTGTTGATATAATAGATTTATATGATGAGTGCATTTAAACTGTTATTTCCACATAATAAAATCCAAAATAACTTTCTAGCTCAAAATTCTAGTAGAATATATTGATATTTAATAAATCTAAAATATCTTTCTATATATCAATTTCGATTAAAAAATTTCTAAAATATCTTTCTATATATATAAACATAATTTAGAAATCACTTCCATTTACCTCATTATAATTCTTATCTAATTGTACTCTCATTTCTAATAATTTCATTCACTTATCCTTTTATTAAAAATTAATTAATCTACCAAAAATTCGACAAAATCTCCCCTATAAATTGAATTATTCTCCTCGTAAAACGAGTCTAATTCCTGCATAAAATCACAACACATAATGCTTATTTGACGCCTCCAATCATTCAATATACTCTCCACTTCAATGATCCATAATTTCATTAGATTCAAAATAAATATCTAACATCCTCAATTTATTATATTTTGCATAATTCCTAAACAATTCTCCAATTTCAATGTTTACTCATGAATTGTATTACATAAACTTACTTTCATTAATTTAATTAACCTTTATAATCAAGTCTAAATAACTTCATTTAATTTCAACGAGTTCCTCAATATTTATCACTTAGGTGCAACATTCCATTTGAAGCTCTAAGTCCTCGACTAATATTCAAAACCATTATTAATTATTATCAATCTCCTCAAATTTAATTAAATCTTTCAATTTAATAAATTGTCTCAACCACAATTAAATCTCAAATTAACTTAGCTACACTCATAATTATTCTATTAATTCCATAAAATACCTTCACAATTTCATAATCCTTAACAAGCATATTAATTTCAATTGATTTCTCTAATTAAAATAAACTCCCCAAATTCTCATAATTAAATCTAAAATCACTAACAAATCTCTCCACTAATTAATTAACACTATCATATATCTATCTAGTCAATTCTCACGCTATTAAATCTCTAATAAAACATTAATTTCTGTTGGACTAGGTTGATTTAACCTAAGTCACGAACCTTTTTTTATCTTGACAATAGAGATTGATCAACTCTAATACTTTCATTTAGTGTTATTTTCCAGATTATAAGTTAGATTTTTTCATTGGGAGTTGGATGGAGTTCAAAATCTCCAACTTTGTAAAGATCACTCTAATTCGAGGTGTGTGTATGGTAAATCGCGATCGCGAATCAATCACAAGAAAAGATGAAACTAGGATAGAAGAAATCGTGGGTTATCTCGTTGTCGTGAACTAAGCAAAGATGTCCAAGCCTTAGCCACAGAGGAATTCGCAGTGAGTGTCGCGTCTGAGTCGCTACTGCAACTTTCATAGTGACAAAGAAGGGAACTAAAGCCACAATCACAGCATGCCAAGTGTCCCAAATGTCCGTTCAAAGATCAAAAATCACGAAGGGAAAAATTTGATAGCGATCGCGACTCAAGGAGTTGAAGTTTCCTATTCAGACAGAGGAATTCGTGGTCTCAGTTGCACCTAAATCATTGTTGTCTTGCGACTGCGACTTTTGAGAGTGGTTAGAAGACGAGGACTATATTTTTCTGGATGACCAATGGAAAACTGACATGTAGACTAGCCGTTAGACATAAACAGGGTTTTTACCAAAATTTTCAGCTCCTTTATAGAAATTGGAAATTCGCAACCATAAAAAGGTAGTAACGACCGCGACTTCAGCCTAACAAGCATTTAATGTTGAATCTGCCTAGCACATCTTAGCGATTTATTGATAGTTTTAGTCCAACGTCTCTTTGATGGATATGAGCTATAAATACTCCACTAAATAGATGTAAATGCAAAAGAATTCATTAATTTGTAACCATACTCTTGCTAATTTGCTACTCATTCTTTCAATTCTTATTTATGCTTTAGTGATTGTTTGGTATGAGCAATAAATACCATTGTAAGAGGTTTTAGTGTGAGCCTTGAAAACACTTGTGAGAGGTTTTAGTGTGAGCCTTAAAAACACTTGTGAGAGGTTTTAGTGTGAGCCTTAAAAACACTTGTGAGAGGTTTTAGCATGAGCCTTGAAAACACTTGTGAGAGATTTTTATGTAAGCTTAGAAAACACAAGTTGTAAAAGTTTGGTGTGAGCTTGGAAACACCTATTGAGTTGAGTGAAACACCCAATTGTAGAGAATTGGGAAGTGGACGTAGGGTTAGTTAACACCCGAATCACTATAAACACTTGTGTCAATTCCTTTCTTCTCTTAATCATCTACTTGAACACATTAACCCTCTTTTTAATTTTTAAATTAAGCACTCAATCTAAACCCTCCTTCTTTGCTCTCTAAGCCAACAAGTGGTACCAGAGCCAAGTCTTAATAAAAAAAAAACTTTAATTAGGTGAGTAAAGATTATGGCACAAGAAGAAATCCACTTACACCTCAAGCCTTACTTTGAAGGAGTTGACTATACTCATTGGAAGTATAAGACGAAGATCTATCTTGATACGGATATGGTGGATCTTTGGGATGTTGTGGTTAAAGAATGGAAGCCACCCACTAAAGTGATGGATGGGAGTGAAAAACTCATTCCTAGAGAAAAGTGAGTTGAAGCACATAGAAGATCAAATGGCAAGAACAAGAGAGTCATGACAATTCTTATAAGTTCTCTCTCAAGAGAAGAGATGGGAAAAGTACAACATTTCCAAACAGCCCATGCGATATGGAAAGCATTAGAGAACTATCATGAAGGCACCACCATAGTGAAATCCAGTCGGGTAGAGATGTATGTGACGAAGTAGGAGTTGTTCATGATGAAGGAGGATGAGAGCATCACTGACATGACCAATATGAAGAAGTTTGGTAGGATTTTCACAAATCATGAGGTAAACTCTAAAATTTTAAAGTTTTTGCCTCTTGAAAAGTTTAGTGCTAGAGTGTGCAGTATCCAAGAATCCAATCCAAAAATAGGGAAGGCGCCAATGAATGTCTTGATAGGCAAACTCTTAACTCATGAGTTAGCCTTAAAGAAAGATGAGGAGATGAAGAAAATGAGGGGCTAAGGAGAAAAATCTAAAAAACATAAAAAGAAAACCTTGGCACTCAAGTCCACTTCTAAGGAGAAGGAAGTGGAGGTTAGTTCAAGTGAAAAAGAAAGTGATAAGAAGGAAAAGGAGCTAGCAATGCTCTCTAGAAGGACCAAGGAGCTTATTAGAAGAATAAATGTAAGAATAAACTTTAAGAGAGCTACTCCTAATCCTAAGGGAGAACAACTGAAGTCACTTGTTATGAGTATGGCAAGCAAGGTCACATCAAATATGATTGTCCCAAGCTACAGAAAAATAAAAAAAAAAGGGACAAAGAGAAGAGAAAAAGCCTCAAAGCCACTTAGGATGATAGCTCAAGTAAGGATGAAGAGGATGAAGAGATTGCCAACATATGCTTCATGGCTCAAGAAGACTCTCCTAATAAGGTAAGCACTTCATCTCATTCTCATTCAGATTATGATAACTTAGATGATGAAGAGCTTCTAGAAGCTCTCACTATGAGATGTGACAAGTATAAGTCACAAATGAAATTTTACAAGGAAAAATGCTCAAAATTAGAGGATGATTACAAATCCCTTAATGATCTTGTAAGTGAATTGAGGACTTCAAATGAAGAACTCAAAAAATCAATGAAAAATCTTTCCAAATCATCTTTATCATTAGCTTCATTAAGAAAATAGAATGATTCTCTAAAGGGAGAAGTTATTGAGTTTTAAAGCTCTATCTCTAAATTTCATAAGGGTAAGGAAGCTTTGGATACACTTATAATATCACAAAGGCATTCCTTAATTAGGCATGGTCTATGATCTAAACATTCACATCTACACTCACTACATTTGTTAGAACAACAACACCTCGAACTTCAAGTATTGAGGTCATTGGGAAGAGATGTGCTCCTAGCACTGAGCCACATATGCCTAACGGTAAAGATAAGGCCCCCCAAGGCTCAAGAGCTAAGGCATAAAAAACAAATCATGCTTATATGTGCAGTAAGAAGCATGCACAAACACACAAACATAAAAAATTCTCATTCACTTCTCATCACTCATGCACTTGCATACATTCCCATAACCAAAGTATGAGAAGGTCTCCCACTCATACTAAGATTGTGCATAGGAGAAAAACTCTTAAGTCTAAACTCCAATGTCATTATTGCATGAGGTATAGACATATTAGTATTTATTGCTACATTAGGAAGGCTCACCTCAAATTGGAGGACAATTCAATACTGAACCCCTTAGGACCTAAGTATATTTGGGTACCAAAGAAGAGATGATTTATTTGTGTTATATAGGGATGTTTGGCAGCCACCATTGAATCAAATAATTGGCATATGGATAGTGGATGCTCAAAGTACATGACGGGCAATAGGAAGCTACTCATGGCCTTGAAAGAAAAAGAATGTGGCAATGTCACATTTGGCAATAATGTCAAGGGTAAGATAATTGACATTGGAACCATTGGTAAGAATAGTTATTCCTTAATTAATGATGTTTTGTTAGTTGATAGATTGCAACATAATTTGTTAAATGAAAGTTAGTTGTGTGACAAAGGTAATAAAGTCACCTTTGACCCTAAAGAATGTCGAGTTACCACATTAGTGGATAAAAGGGTTATTTTCAAGGGTGAAAGAAAAGGCAATACCTACTTAATTGACTTAGACAATTTGGCTAACTAATCTTTCAAGTGTCTTATGTCTATTAGCAATGAAGCTTGGCTATATCATAGAAGGCTTAGACATGCTAGCATGGAGCTCTTACAAAGCTTATCTAAAAGAGAGCCAATGGAAGGTCTTCCCAAGCTAAGTTTCTCAAAAGACAAGACATGTGGTCCTTGCCAAATGGGAAAGCAACATCAATCTTCCTTCAAAGTTAAAAATGTTGTAAGTACATCTAAACCTCTTTAACTAATTCATATGGACTTGATAGGACCTACAATGAGTGCTAGTTTAGGTGAAAAACATTATGCACTAGTCCTAGTTGATGATTATTCTAGGTTTACTTGGGTGTCCTTTCTAGCTCATAAGAATGATGCATTTGATGCTTTCAAAAGCTTTGCAAAAAGAATTCAAAATGAAAAGGGTTACTTAATTTCTTCTATAAAAAGTGACCATGGAAAAGAATTTCAAAATGAGTCTTTTGAAACTTATTATTTGGAGAATGAGATTTTTCACAACTTTTCAACTCCTAGAACACCACAACAAAATTGTGTTGTAGAGAAGAAAAATAGAACACTAGTAGAAATGGCTAGAACTATGCTCAATGAGTATTCTTTGCGAAATTACTTTTGGGCCGAAGCCATTAATACTTCGTGTTATATTGCAAATAGAGCTTTCAAAAGACCCATTCTCAATAAAAACATCTTATGAGCTATGGAATGGTAGAAAACCCAAGGTATCATACCTAAGAATATTTAGATGCAAGTGCTATATTTTGAATACCAAGGATAATCTTGGAAAATTCGATGCTAAAACCAATTAAGGTATCTTCTTAGGTTATTCCACTTCTAGTAAGGCCTATAGGGTTTTTAACAAAAGTTCAATGGTAGTTGAGGAGTCTATGAATGTAATTTTTTATAGTAAACTTGATATTAGGAAAGGTTCTTTTGTTGATGATCTTGTAAGTGACTTTGAAAAATTGAAGTTGAAGCACACTACAAGAAAGAAAGATAAAGATAAAGATAAAGGTGAATTATTAAAAGTAGATGAGAAACCACAACATCAATAAGAAATGTTGTCAAGTGAAAACCTACCCAAGAATTGGAGATTCTCCAAACATCACCCCAAAGACTTAATTATTAGTGATACTTCAAATGGTGTAAGTACTAGATCTTAACTTAATCTTTTAGATAATAACCTTGCCTTTGTTTCTCAATTTGAGCCAAAATCAATTGATAAGGCTTTTGATGATGAAAGTTAGGTGATTGTTATTCAATAGGAACTCAACCAATTTGAGAGAAACAATGTATGAGAACTTATTCATAGGCCTAAGAAACACCCAATTGTAGGTTGCAAATTGGTGTTTAGAATAAAATTAGATGAGCAAGGCTTCATCACTAGGAATAAAGCTAGATTGGTTGCTAAGGATTACAACCAAGATGAAGGGATAGACTATGATGAAACTTTTGCCCTCATTACAAGGTTAGAGGCCATTAGGATTCTTTTAGTCTATGCATGTCATATGAATTTTAAACTTTTTCAAATTGATGTTAAAAGTGCTTTTTTAAATGAAATTATTGAGAAGGAAGTTTATGTTGAACAACCTCTAGGTTTTGAGTCTCATAATTTTCCAAATTATGTTTTTAAATTGAATAGAGCCTTATATGGGTTGAAACAAGCTTCAAGAGCTTGGTATGAAAGACTTAGTTTATTTTTTTTGAAAAATGATTTTGAAAAGGGAAAGGTGGACACTACCTTGTTTGTAAAAAGGCATAAACATAATACACTTATAGTATAAATTTATGTTGATGATATCATTTTTAGTGCTACTAATGAATCTCTTTATGAGGATTTTGCTAAGTGTATGACTAAGAAACTCGAAATGAGCATGATGGGAGAGTTTAAGTTTTTCCTTGGTCTACAAATCAAGCAAACCAAAGAAGGGATCTTCATCAATCAAGCCAAATACACCATGGACATACTCAAGAAGTTTGGCATGGATGGATACAAAGTAGTAAAAATACTCATGAGTGGTACCATCAAACTAGATAAAAATGGATCGAGTAAGACAGTTGATGAAAAGAGATATCGAAGTATGATCGATTTTCTACTTTATCTCACTGCTTCAAGACCTGATATTATGTTTAGTGTATGTATATGTGCTAGATTTCAGTCCTGTCTTAGGGAATCACATTTAAATGTTGTCAAGATGATGTTTAAATATTTGCATGGCACCTTACATTTAGGTCTATGGTATCCTAGAGAGTCATCTTTTAGTCTCATAGGCTACTCGGATGTGAATTACACTGGTAGTTTTTTAGATAGAAAGAGCACTTCTGGAACTTGCCAATTTTTAAGAGAATGTTTAGTATCTTAGTTTAGCAAGAAGCAAATTTTAGTTGCCTTATCCACCACCGAAGTTGAGTATATAGCGACGAGTTATTGTTGCACCCAAGTGTTGTGGATGAAACAACAATTAAAGAACTATGGCAAAAATATTGATCATATTCTTATCAAATGTGACAAAACTAGTGCGATCAATCTCTTTAAGAATCCCATTCAACACTCTAGGAGCAAACACATAGATATTAGACATCACTTTCTTATAAAATCATGTCTAAAATGGTGATGTTGTGTTAGAATTTATAGACATAACTCATCAAATTGCGGATATTTTCACTAAACCTCTAAATAAAGAAAGGTTAAACTTCATTAAGAGAGAATTGGGAATGCTTGATGGAAGCTCCCTAAAGTGAAAAGTTTGATCTTTTATTTGATTGCTATGTGTATTGGTTGAATGTGATATCAATTATTGGATGTCTTAATTCTAATTGCAATTATGCTTTTCTATATCAAATTTCATAAATTAAGCATCAATATATTAATGTGGATCATCACTTTAATTGTCAAATCTTACTTTTTCATCATTATCTTTCTTGCCTTGTAATCTGCGGTCTCTATCCTTGACTCTTGGTCTCAAATTAAAGGTTCATCTCACTTGGCTGACAAATGTCAATTCGCGGTCGTGACTTTTACTCTTCACCACGAATTCAGTTAAATTTTCAAAATTATGACCGTTGGACGCGCCGATTCCTAAGGATTTTTTATCTATTACTCATATTTTTTAGAATTAGCGGTCGTGACTATGTATTTAACGGTCGCAAATCTTAGTAACTGACACATAATTAAGTGATTTGACTGCCAATCATTTCCAACTCTTCATCACTTCAATTCTAGCCATTTTCACACCCTTCCAATGGCTATATAAACCCCTTAAACAGTGATTCTTATCACTTCATCCTACTTCAAATCAATTCTCTTTCCAAAACTCTCTAAATTCTCAAACTCTCTCTACCTTCTCACATGGCTCCTAAGAAAATTTTCAGAGCAAAAAAGGGCAAGGTTATGGCTCACTCATCTGCACCTTCAGCACTTCATCTAATGAAGGGCATCACAAAGGAGGAGAAGGAGCATTTCAAAGCGAAGTCCTCAAAAATCATCCTCCCTAACAAAATCCCTTCTACATTTTTGTTAGAGACTTTTGGAATCAACACAGAAATACGTGCATTCCTATCGAACTTGGGCTGGAATGAGTTCATCTTTGGAATGAACCCGGTTATGAAGTCATTAGGGAATTCATGTGTACGGTTCAACTAATTTGCCAAGCAGAATCACGAGCAGGACAATACAGGTTAGTATTTCACACTTTTAGGGATTCATACTTTATTACTTTGAACAATTATCCACCTTCTTCAACCTTCAAGTTGGAGAAAATATCTCTTTCATTATCTCCACTCTTGACATAATCTTTTCTGAGTTTTGGTCCAAAATTTCAATCGAAACCAAACACAACCCAAAAACTTCCTTAGCTAAATATATAAAAACCTTGTCCCTTTGGATACTCCATCTTATCATCACATTTTCTGTCAATGCTAGAGGTAATGGTAAAGAGAAAGTGTCTCAAAAGGATTTGACCTTTCTTTTCTGCCTTGTCAAAAACAAACCCATCCAGACCAGTCAATATCTTGTGGATCAATTGATCCACATGAGCACCAAACCAAAAAGCTAATTCCTTCTTCCATCATATGTAACCGCAATCTACCGCTTTGTTGGAGCTCTTGATGAGGAGAATGAAAAATTTCTCACTAAGAAACTTCTCCCTTCTCAAAACTTCCTTGACCTCACCTACTTAATTAATGCCAAAGCCATACCTCCGGAGACACATGCATATACCCTAGGTGCCTGAAGCTAAAGGCGGAGGCAACAATGACAATGAAGACATCTCTGAAGATGATGATGACTCTCAAATCTTCTAGAATAAGATTTCTTTATATTTTCTCTTTGTTTTACTTATGTAAAGTTGTTGATCCCACAGCTTGCTTACAAATAAATATAAATGTTTGTTTTTAAAATTCTTTGTCTTATGTGATGGATTGAATTTACTTTTATGATTGCAATTCTTATTAATTTTGCTCTTTATGAACACTTATCTATTTGTTATGCATTTGTTATTTTACCTTATGAACTTTTTGATCTTACCAAAAAGGGAGAGAAAGAATTAAGAAAGAATCTAAGGGAGAGAGAAAATAACTTGTAAGTAAATAGCATAAGTTGAAGGGAAGATTTGTAGTAATACTTAGAAATTTCACTTTGATCTTTGTATAGAAATTTTTAAGTATTCATTGAATCATTCACCATTCCAACTTCACAACTTCAAAACTCATGCATTTATTTTTTCGCTTAGGATCAATCTAAGTAGTCAAAATCAAAAAGGGGGAGATTGTTGGACTAGGTTGATTTTACCTAACTCATAAACCTCTTTTGATCTTGACAATAGAGATTGATCAACTATAATACTTTCATTTAGTGTTGTTTTGCAGATTAAAAGTTAGATTTTTTCATTAAAAGTTGGATGGAGTTTAAAATCTCTAACATTTTAAAGATCACTCTAATTTGAGGTATGTGTATGGTAAATCGCGACCGTGAATCAATCACAAGAAAGGATGAAGCTAGGATAGAAGAAATCGCCGGCTATCTCGTTGCCACGATCCAGGCAAAGATTGTCAAGCCTTAATCACAGAGGAATTCGCGGTGAGTGTAGCGTCTGAGTCGTGGTCGCGACTTTCACAGTGACAAATGAGGGAACCAAAGCCACAACCATAACATGTCAAGTGTCTCAGGTGTCCATTCAAAGATAAAAAAAAAATCGCGAGGGTAAAAATTTGGTAGCGACCGCGACTTAAAGAGTTAAAGTTTCCTATTTAAACAGAGGAATTCACAGTCTCAGTCCCGCCTAAAGCATTGTTGTCTCGCGAACGCAACTTTTGAGAGTAGTTAGAACACAATGACTATATTTTCATAGATGACCAAAAGAAAGTTGACACGTGGACTAGCCGTTAGACACAAATGGGGTTTTTTATCCAAATTTTTGGCTCCTCTATGGAAATTGAAAATTCGCAACTATGAAAAGGTAGTAGTGACTCTGACTTTAGCCTGACAAGCATTTAATGTTGAATCTGCCTAACATCTTAGAGATTTGTTGATAGTTTTAGTCCAACTTCTTTTTAGTGGATATGAGCTATAAATACTCTACCAAATAGATGTAAATGCCAGAGAATTCATTAATTTGTAACCATACTCTTACTAATTTGCTACTCATTCTTTCAATTCTTATTTATGCTTTAGTGATTGTTTGGTGTGAGCTATAAACACCATTGTAAAAGGTTTTAGTGTGAGCCTTGAAAACACTTATGAGAGGTTTTTGTGTGAGCCTAGAAAACACAAGTTGTAAAAGTTTTGTGTGAGCTTGGAAACACCTATTGAGTTGAGTGAAACACCCAATTGTAGAGAATTGGAAAGTAAACGTAGGATTAGTTAATATTCGAACCACTATAAACACTTGTGTCAATTCCTTTCTTCTCCTACTCATCATCTTAAACATATTAACCCTCTTTTTAACTTTTAAATTACGCACCATTCAACCTCCCTTCTTGGTGCTCTAGGCCAATAATTTCATAATTTAGACCCAAATTATATTTATCAAAAAATAGGTAAAAATTCATAAAATCTCACTGAAATATCCATAATTCGTAAAAATTATACCAATGTGATCAGGACGAAGAGTTCTGTCTCGATTCACCTTCTAGACCTCGTTGGAGCTGCCGTCAGAGACGTCGCTTATAGTGACTAGAGTTCACCACAGGCAGCCATTGAGAAAATAGCCAAAACCATCTTGTAGATTATCTTCCCAAAAGTTCATAGGAACTTACGACATCATCATATAAGCTACCGTTTGTTTGAAATTTAAAAACAAAAATTGAAAATTGATCAAAATTTTGATCGATTGTTGCATCACTGTTCGACCTCCATTCTAAAATAATCAGGTATTCATGGAAAGCATGTGAAAATAGCTTTTCATAGCAACTTGATTTGCTCAAAACGGAGTTATGGTTGAGAAGCAATAGCCATTTGAAAATTTTGCCCCTATTTTCGATGGTATCACATTGCCACCAACATTTTATGTCATTTCTGCTGCCCATTTCTGGTGGTGCTCAAGCTAAGGGAGGTCACCGATCATAGGAGAGGGGGTTGATGGTGGTGGTCGGCCTCCTCCTCCTCTCCCTCTCTCTCTTTCTCTCTTCTTGCCTCCCTTTCTTTCCTTCCTTTTCTTTCTTTTTTCTTCCTTATTTCCCCATTTTTTCTTAAGTGGTGGAAGATTATGGCATGATTGGTCCTATGTGGACTTACACAACCATACAATTTCTTTTTTAATATATATATATATATATATACATTTTGAATACATAATCACATATAATTAAAACTCTCGAAATAGTTCAAATTATATTCATACATGAACAAAAATATTTTTCTTTATGAAATACTATTTTTTTAATAATTAAATTATAATT
>CATIWR010034678.1:0-11627 GCA_949677035.1 Omphalea diandra
TCTTCGTAAACTGTAATCATGCTCGCATAATTTCCTATTATTGAAGTTAACATCTGATTTGTATTTTGTTATATACACTTTTGATGGTGCATCTAGTGCAGCGATTTGTCTTCGGATGGGGTTCGAACAGCACTGAACAACACCGTTCAAGAATTGCAACTTGGCGACATTGATCTTTATCTCGTAATTATTATTATTTTTTTTTAATTTGCATCTTGGTCATATGTAAACTGGTCGATAAGTTGCAGATCCATTGGCCATTCCATCTCAAAGAAGGAGCCAGCAGACCTCCCAAGGCAGGTGATGTGTTGGAGTTTGACATGGAGGGGATCTGGAGAGAAATGGAGAAGCTTGTCAACGAAAATCTTGTTAGAGATATTGGTATCTGCAATTTCACAGTTAAGAAGCTGGACAAGCTTGTGACCTTTGCTCAAATATGCCCTCTGTCTGTCAGGTCAGATAGCATTATTGCCTCTATGAGGATCATAACTAAATGTAATAGAATATAATCAAATAAACGTTCAGTGTGACATTTAATTACATCCTATCAAATCTAATATTAATAATTATGCTTAACATACATGTGATTTGTACATACATTATCATCAATGGATTGAATAATTTTTGTTTTAGATGGAAATGCCTCCAGGATGGAGAAATGATAAAATGTTGGAGACTTGCAAGAGGAATGGCATCCATGTGACAGTGAGATTTGGATTTCCCTTTGATATGATTCAATGGTCAATCGCTTAATAGATAACTTTGGATGACAAATTTTGTACACGCATACTCACCATTAGGATCATCAGGAGGAGGCAGGGATCTCATTCATGACAAGACAGTTGAAAGCATAGCAAACAAGCTGAACAAGACCCCAACTCAGGTGCTAGTGAAGTAGGCACTTCAAAGAGGTACTAGTGTCATACCCAAATCAAGTAATCCTGATAGGATTAAAGAGAACATTCAGGTTTTTGGCTGGAAAATCCCTGAACCTGATTTTCAGGCACTCTCTAGCATCTCAAATCAGGTATCTCCCTAAAAATTACAAATTTTGATTTATATGCATTCATATATGAACACTGATAGTTGAAGCACCTCGCATTACCTGTGATTTTGTCACACTTAAGGGTGTGTTTGAATTTTTTTGGCAAATTTAGTACTGTTTACCTTTAGAATAATTTTTCAACTTTGATCGTGACCAAAATTGATTTTCTAATGGAAATGATGGATTCGGATATTATAAAAAGTAACTGTGGTGTGATAATTGAATGATATTTTCTTTATTTTAGCCTTTACAAACCAAAACTGGATTGGATTTAAGTCTTTGGAAACTTAAACCTAACCTTTGGCCTTTGAAAGCATGGTGAGTTATCGACTACAGAAACTTAAAACTAAACTTTGTAAACAAAAGAAAATTAAAAGCAAAAGAAATTTTAGTTTGACTCGAGAGTGTATGATCCTTTGAATGTACAATGAGAAAGTCTATATATAGACTTACGTACACTTGTCCTAATAAGATTTGAACTTCAACTCTTACCAAATTCTATGAGAATAAGACTTCTATTCTAAATACATAAGTTGAAGAGTTATCTTTTATGATATGGTTGACTCTCCAATAAAGCTGTTAAGTGACCAACTGAATTATGCAGCTCTTTTATAGAATTTTGAATGGTTTCTTGGGTCAAGTTATTATTTTTAAAAATTGATTGAATGACTGTGGCCATTTGTTTAGCAGATAAATTATGGATACTACGATTCTCCATGACCACGTGAAAAACAGACAGATACAAATCTCCTTGTGTATTTATATTTTTATCACCCAAAATTTTCTTAATGGCTTGAGCATGGCCATCTCTAAAAACTGGAATATAAAAGTGATTTATTATCTCAATAAATTTTCACATGCTTATCAATTCTTTCTTTTCAATATATGGTCACTTTACTCGTGTCGAGTGATATACACAGATTAGTCCCATTGAGCGTGTTAAAAATTATTTATGTTTGGACCAATTTTTCAACTTCAATCGCGGACTAAAATTGATTTTTTCAATAGAAACGACGGGTTCAGGTACACTCAGTTGCAAGAAGAAAGTGTGGTATGATTGAATGATATTTTCTTTGTTCTAATCTTTGAAATCCAAAACTATATTTAAACCTTTAGAAGCTTAAACCCAACTATGCATAGCTTTGAAAACATGGTAGGTTCTCCTTTAACCTTTGTAAGTTAAAGCTAAATTTTATAAATAAAAAAATAGAAAGCAAAAGAAATTTTGATTAGATTCGAGTGTGTCTGAATTCGAATGTATAATGAGAAAGTCTATATATAGATTTATATATTTTTTAATTTCGACTTCTAAAAAATTCTTTGAGAATACAACTTCTATTTCAAGTACATAAGTTGAATAGCATCACAATAACTGAAATTATCTTTGCGACCACATAGCTGCCAACCTCTTTAACTTAGAATTTAAGTAGAATTGCGATTCCATTGTCCATGTAAACATGCAAACCTGATAGTTATTTTTAATCAAGAAAATACACTCTTGGTTGCTAAATATTGCAGTTATTTATTCCACAAATCATAATTTATCGGGTTTGATCCCGTATTCAATTTATATATGATCTATAAATTTCAGTTTGTTAAAAACTTAGCTATGAGTCCATGACCCATTATCTCACTTTTAGATCGAATGTCTAATTTTAATCAAAATTAATATATTTTTGATCCAACACTCAATATATACACGATCTACAAATGATGGTCCGCATTTAAGCTTTTGGGGTTGCTTATGTACAAGGTAGTGCGACACCAGGACCGTAGTCATTAATTCCATGATTGTCATTTGTAGTAGCTTCATTAATTCCATGATTGCTTTAGTCGTGGTTGCTCTACACATGGTTGCTTCAGTTATGGTCGCTCCATCTGTGATCGCATTACTCATGATCACTCCTACCTGTGATCGCTTTGCTCATGGTCGCTCCATATATATATGTTTGTGTCTTTGATAGGCATTTTTGTATGGATAGAAGCTTACATGTCCTTGTCCAATGGGTGCAGAGACGAGTGCTAGATGGGGAGGATCTGTTTGTGAACTAGAGGGAAGGGCCATTCAGGAGCGTCGCTGATCTGGGGGACCATGAAGACCAAATTGCTATTAGAGACAGACTGGCTGTGTTCAGTTTCTTTAGCCGTCTATTAACCCTGCAAGAAGTTTTGTCAGATTGAGCAAAACTTTTTCCTGAGGCAGTAAGCTAGGATTTGCCATGGCACAAGAAGTTTATCTTTTATATTCGCCATATAATTTATTGGATTTAATTTATACCACACGAATTAATTTTGTATATGATCCATCCAGTCGAGTCTAGATGGGTTAATTATGTTTCGACTGGTTTGTGATAGCAAGCTCATAGTCTGGGGATGATTTTTTATCGTTGAACCAAATCTTAGGGGTAAAGTTCAAAAGTTTAATTTAGTAGGGAGTGAAGTTAACGAATATTGAATCAGAAATGTTTGAATTGAATAAGAAAATTGTTAGAAGTACATGGGCGACAGAACTTCCAAGGATAAAGTGATATTAAAAAAAAAAATCACTAAAAGGATGTCTGGGAACAAAATTCATGCATTGACAAAATGTCCAAGCTGAATGGAGCTTTGCCCACTAATTCTTAGAAATTTAACCTCTTTAAAGACATCACCAACCATCTAAAGGCTAATCAAAATCTGAAGTTGCCAACATATCTCCAACTACTCCCAATTGATCTATTTCCTTCCATTCTACAAGTCCTGATAGGATTGCAGTGCTGGAATCATGTCTTCTGACCACCAAAATCAGCTCGTGATCCCTGCATACCTCTCTTAGCAGCGTTGCTGTTTCGATACCTTCGAATGATGTATACTCCTTATATTTCACCTTCTTCTTGCTATTTTTGGCACGGAGCCTGAACTCGTTGATTGTGTTTAAGATCAGCGTCGCTTTGATGTTCGGAGACCAATCTTATCAGTGTAAGTACAATGTAAGGATGCATTGCCAAGCGTGCACCAAATGCTAGCGTTTCGCGATCGTCAGGACCTCCTAGAAAAACCACATTACCCTTTTCGTAGCTTGACAAGGCAGGACGGATCTGTTTAATTTCCGTCAATGAACAGGGTGCCAACAGTACACGGGGAGTGGTAGAGAATGTTTCTGTTCACAATTCTGATGGAAGGGTATCATCTGAACGTCAAAATGGGAGGATTATTAAGGAGGCAGCCTTTTCTTGAGCCATGGAACAAACAGCATCATGCAAAGTTGGATAAGGTGCACAAGATGTGAAGAAATTGATCATATGGAAAGGCCTTCCTTTCAGCGTTCAATTTGACGGAAGACATTGATGAGGTGATCGATATTGCAATTATTTGTCGATGAAGAGGAAGCATTCAACTGGTGTGATATGAGAAGAGGGACTGTGACTCCAACGGACCGCTTAAGGTTCATGACATAGACACCAATTGGTTCTTCTTTGGTAGCGTTGAGTATGGAAACAATAGAAGGAACACCATTCTGTTTATGGATACAAGCAAGAATTAGCAGCTCGGAGCTACGTTCAGTACTACATTGGATTGTTCGTCTCTGGTATACAACATATCTTCTTGATGGATCATACACCATTCTTGCTAACCATGTTCATATAGCCGAATGTATTGCTGAAGCCGCAACCAAGATTGCAAAATTCTCATTTGTGATCAACCTCACCTTGTTTGCTCCAGAGAAAAACCGTATATCAAACAATCCTTTGGAATTCAAGATGAAGCTCAATGATAGAGCGTCACGAAAAGGCATCTTAAAGTACAAAGAAGGGACGATCACAGATACAAATTTCACCAAAAAAGCTATAATCATCGTCAATTGAACCGCAGCAAAATTTTTCGGTCCAATGAGGAAGATATTTGTTCGAGTACCAGCATCAATTATATAACATGGCACAAAAACTGCCTCCACAAATCTATCGAGTTTTTCAATCAAGTTAGAAACTAGTGTAGGACCATGAGGAGTTGCCATGCCTAAGATCACCGGAGCGAAATAAAAATGCTGTCCGTTGACCTCTCCGAGAAGAGCACTAGAAAGAACCATAAACAAACAAAGGCCCCTTCAAAGATATCACATCTGGGGTTTGTTTTACCATCCAATACATTATAGGCCTAAGCACGAAAATAACGATCAAGATGATGATAAATTTCCTCAGCTCTGCGAAGTTAAGTATCCCTTCCTTTATGCCAAGTTGCAAGTCTTCTACCACGTCAAACATAGAAGCAAGAAATGCCCAGCTGCTTATTTCACTTATCGTTGAAGAAGATAGAGCAAGACGGCCTACTTCTGCTTTGACAAGCTTGAGGTCTGTTAGGACAACTACGATGACGTGAAAGGAAGTTGTAGATACTAGGAAGGCAACGGATGGAAGAGTTCTGTAGAGTTGTTTATCGAATCTAAAGAGTTCTCTTATGCAGCAACGGATTAATGTACTACTAAGGGAACCACAAAGGAAGAAATGCGTATAACTACTGCTAGTTTTCCACGTTTCTTCAGGATGGTAAATCTAAGCGCACGCTGAGAAGGAAAAGAAGGAACATAAAGCCCATTGCTCTAAATATACCAATCATTAGCACACCGTTTGGTGAGTACAAGACATCATGGTAGAATGCTTCAATCTGTCCGAGAAATGAAGGGCCTGTGGCGATTCCACCCTGGTTCAAAAAGGGGAAAAAAAAATATCCAAGCATTAGTTAATTATAGTATAAAATTAAATGTTGGGTTATGATTGCTATTGGATTAATAATTCATTGATTGATATGAATCCAACAAAAAACAAAAAGGAGAAAAAAAGAACTGCAAACATTAAGTTCCAGAAATTGTATCTAAAAATGCATAATTTACCATCATTTGTGGGAAAAAAGTCTTCTCCAAAAGGCATGATAAGGAACTGGATAAATAATCTGAATGCATTAACTGAAGCAACTTGTAGCATGACAGTTGATAAGGCGAGTTTGAGAGACGAGTTCCATCTCAGAACTGCATGATATTATTTAACGAAATTTCCTCGCGTACAAAGGTTAAATTTCTCCACCGAGAAGTCCATGATTTCCGATGGGAATCTAGTTTGTCCTTTAAAAATTTGGGTAAAAATGACAAAAAGAAGAAAACCCAGGAAACTGGTTTTAGAAGAGAAATTAAAGATTAAAAATCAAGACAATAATTTGGTTTTTTTTTTGAAGGCAGGAATGAAGGGATCAGAGCGATACGCATGGTGGATAGATTGTTTTAGGTTGCAATGCAGTTACAGGAAAATGCGAACCAGCAAAACGAAAGTTGGGTTGGCGTGACATTTTTTCTTCAGTTGGACCTACTTAAGGGTTCAATTTCAGATCGGTCACCAATTGCTTACTCCTCTTTGCGGCCAGCCGGGAATTTATTATTTGTAGAAAATCTTGAAAAAATTAGTTTCAAATTGCAAAGCTGAATCCCAACCAATTCTTTAATAGTACAACTATAGCCTGTTTTTGGATTATAAAAGACCCACTCTTAAATTATTAATTTTATTAGCTTAAAAAATTAAAATATTGGTTAAATTTAACTTCAAAATTTAAAAGGAAAATTGGAGATATAACCAAAAATAAGTCAAAAAAGGTGAGAATATATTGAAAATTTTTAGGAATATATATATATATATATATATTTGAATAATGAAGTGAAGGTTTTGAGTTTCATTTAATAAGTCTCTTATTCATATCGATTTAAATAAATTAATTTTTCATAATCTCTCAACATTTTCGAACTTAAGACAATAACTTAAGTCATTTTTCTTAAATTGATAAATTTTATTATCTTTTTACATAATTGTAGATTGAAATTGGAAAACAAGTTATAGGGATAAAGTTTTTGGTTTTGACATATTATTAGAATTTTTCTTTTCCAAATTAAGAAAACAAATGGATTGGAGCTATTTTTAACAGTATCCATAAAAATGTTGATTGGTATTGAGATTTTCTATTTTATAACAGAACTCGATCATTAAATATATATATATATATATATATATATATATACACTCCCCCTCCCCCAAAAAAAAAGGAGGAAAATAAAGAGTCGACATCATTTATTTCAAAGGTATTGTAATAGTATTTAAGATTAAGAAATTGCGGAACTCCCACCTTGGTCAAAGACAGCTAAATCTTAAGAGCATCTCAGTCTATTTCTTAAAAAATGAAAATCTCAAAGTCTAAAAATAAAAGTAATAAAGTATAAAAGTGCATTCTGACAAAACTCAAAATTTGAATTTTTTTTTAATGTCTATTGAATTAATTGAAGGATATAACTACTTGCATAAATAGTTGAAAATATCTCAAAATTAAACACTTAAATTTAATTTAAAGTCTAAAAATTAAGAGTTGAATGATCCTGATATTAAAAATTCTAAGAATTGAATTATCAATAAATTTATTAAATGTTAAATTAAATTTTTTTAAAAAACATAAATAAATTAAAGTTATAAGTGATAGAATTAGTGATAATTGTGATGGTGATAATTATGATAACGATGTTATCGTTTGATAACGATGTTGGCGTGTATGCTGGTTCTAAAGGAGTGTGATGATAATGGTAATTGAGTGTGGTGATTTGGATTGAGCATGATTCTCGAAGTTTCCTAAACCAAATCAAAAATTAAACCGAAATTGGTACTAGACCAATCACTATAAAAGAGGAACTAGAACCAAACTGATTTTTATTTAAAATTGATTTGGTTCCGATCCTACATTAAGAATTGTATTGAGAATTAGACCGACCTGAACCAAACTAGAACTAAAGACCAAAATCGAAATAAAATATATAATTTATTATTATACATATGTATTTTTATATTGTCTATATGTATACAGTATAGAATATTTATACTCTCTATATGTATAGACTTATCCGAATATACACTCGATATTAGTTAATATTATTCTAAATATAAAATTCTTTCTCTTCACATGTTGTTCTCTCCTTTCCTCTCATGAGACAAAACTCTTCTCGCTTATTTTTCATCTACTCAAAAAGCTGAACCCTAACTCTCCTCTCATGACATGCTGAAACCCATCTTATTTTTATACCTCTTACCTTACTGTCTTCTTCTTTATGTTGAAATCATACTTATACCATACTAAACCCTATTATTAGTAAACCCATACCTATCTGCTAAACCCATATCTATCTGCTGTTGTAACCCGAAAACTAAACTCACCCATACTCATCTTCTTCTCAACTTATTGTCAAACTTTAAAAAAAAGCAGCAACAACTCCTCTTGTTTGGTCGATCCTTTTGTCATGGTAGCAAGTAGCTCTCTCTTATGTTGTTCCTTACTTTCATGCAACCTCTACTCACAAAAAAGGTAAGATCATCAACTTCTTTAGGGGAATTAATTGGTTTGAAATTAGAGATTTAATCAAATTAAAATTAGGGATTTTAGGGGATTTTTACTCTTTTCTATAATTGATTTGAAACATTGAGTTTAATTGAAATTAGATTGGGAATTTATGGGATTTTAAAGCTATTATATAATTGGATACTAAATTGTGGGTTTAATTTAATTGAAATTGGGAGATTGTAGTTATTTTATGTAATTGATGGAAATTGATGGTTTAATTAAAATTAGAAGATTAATTGAAATTAGGGAATTGTAATTATTTTCTATAATTGATTAAAATGGAGGGTTTAATTGAATTGGAGATTGTAATTATTTCTATAATTGACTGAAATTGGGATTTAATTTAAATTAGATGTTTAATTGAAATGGAAGGATTGTAATTATTTGCTATAATTTATTGAAATTGAGATTTTAATTGAAATTGAGGGATTGTGTGTTTATCCAATTTCAGTGTATTTTTGCAATTTCAGTGTGTTATTTTTAATTTTAGAGTCTTTTTTGCAATTCCAATATGATATTTTAGTGTGTTGTCTTTAATTTCAGTGTACTTTTACAATTTCAGTATGTTTTGCAATTTCAGTTTGTTGCCTTTAATTTCAATATGCAATTCCAGTGTATTTCTATAATTTTTGTATTTAATTTCAGTGTATTTTTTCAATTTCAGTATGCAATTGTGTGTTTTTGCAATTGATTTATGTGTTTAAATTATTTATGAACTGTGATGAAATTATTTAATTAAGTTTTGAGATTTTTATGTTGAATTTAGTTTGCTATTTTCTGTTGAATTAATTTATTTAAATCATTATATTTGTCAAGCGTTAACTTCTTTTAATAAATTGTCTTATTTTCAGTATAAAAAAGAATAAAATTACTTATGTTGGATCAAGTAATATGAAGACATCCAATGATGGTCTTCTACTAACCCTAATGCCACAACCTCCACCTTCAACGGAGAAGACCAGTGGTACAACAAGTACAACTGCTTATGCTTTTACGACAATTCAAAATTTGACGATTAATCCTACTAAGAAAAAATTTAGGTCGTAAGTTTGGTTGCATTATGGAAAACTTAAGAATAGTAAAAGTAAGGAGATTGGTAGAGTTAAGTGTATTTGGTGTCATAAAAACTATCAAGGTAGTAATGTCATTGGGACCTCTGGTTTGAAGAGACTTTTGATCAAATCATGCAAAAACTTTCCCTTTTAAAAAAGAATGGTTAACTGTTCAAAAAGGGAAAAATAAATGTAAAAAAAACTTTGATATCAATAAGGGAAATTGAGGAAGGGCCATAATTAAGGTATTAGAAGTTTGACCAACAACTAGTAAGGGAAGCATTAGTTAGAATGATTATTAAGGATGAGCTCCCTTTTAGATTTGTAAAAAGGGAAGAGTTTAAAGAGTTTGTAGAAGTTGTTATCCCTCAATTTAAAATTTTGTCTAGATTCACTATTGTTAGAGATTGCTTCTCTATGTTTGCTAAAGAGAAGAAAAAATTGAAAGCCTTCCTTAATGTGCATTGTCATATAGTGTCTTGAACCATTGACACTTGGACAAGTATTCAAAATCTGAGTTATTTATACTTGACTGCTCATTTCATAGACTTGGATTGGAACATGCATAAAAGAATCTTGAATTTGTCTCATTAAGAGCCACAAAGGAGTTAATATAGATAATGCAGTAGATTGTTGTATGGAAGAGTGAAGGTTAAATAAAGTTATGACAATTACAATAGACAATGCATCTAGTAATGACACTACTATAATTCAATTGAAAAGAAGGTTAATGAAAAAGAATGCATTTGTTTTAGGTGGTGATGCATTTCATATTAGATGTTTTGCTCACATTCTTCAGTTAATTGTGAAGTATGGACTTGACATATCTCAAGGTTTAATTAAGAGGATTAGGGTATTGTTAAATACCTTAAGACTAGACCACAAAGAATGGATTTGTTTAACAAAGCATGTGAGGTGGCCAAGATTGAATATAAGTCTAGTTTACAATTAGATTGCCCAACCAGATGGAACTCCACGTTTTTTATGTTGGAGGCAACTTTGCTTTATCAAACGCTTTTGATAGACTTAGGGACTT
Organism: Omphalea diandra; assembly: GCA_949677035.1. Taxonomy (NCBI): domain Eukaryota; kingdom Viridiplantae; phylum Streptophyta; class Magnoliopsida; order Malpighiales; family Euphorbiaceae; genus Omphalea; species Omphalea diandra. The sequence goes on from CATIWR010034678.1 coordinate 10,532, forward strand.
AGATAGTAGATTTACAGTAGATTATAGGGATGAGTTGCCTAATGATGTGGATTGGTGTAAGATAAAAGTGCTTATTAGGTTTCTTAGAAAATTTTATGAAGCAACTGTTAAGCTTTTTGGTTCTCTTTATTCCACTTCAAATTTATATTTTCCTGAAGTTGTTAAGATCTTGAAGGAAATCACTACTTGTCAAAATAATAATGCTAAAATAGAACCCGCCTTGGTTGATATGGGTAACAAAATGAGAGATAAATTTGACAAATATTAGGGTTCACTTGATAAAATGAATGTGCTATTGTTTATTGGTGTAATTTTGGATCCAAGGTGCAAATTGAAGTATTTGAAGGCAAAATTTATGTCATATTCTGGGGAGAGAGAGGTAGAACAATTGGTGATGAGTGTTATGAAGTCTTTAAACTCTTTGATTGAAGAGTATAAAGGAGAGTTTAATGATCCTAACTAGTCAATTTTGAGAGGAGTGATTGATGTTTGTGCCATTGATGGTGACAAAACAAATAACACTTTTGAGGAGGAAGATGAGAATGATGATGACGATGTACAAATGGTAAGAGTTGAAGAAATTGCTGAATACTTTTTAGACACTGAGAAAGAAAACAGTGAGTCCTCACAACTTGAGTTTGATAAGTACTTGATTGAAGTTTCAGAGAAGTTTATGTTGCAATTTAACATGCTTGCACTTTGGAAGGTGAACAAGGTGAGATATCCATTGCTTGCAAGAGTTGCTAGAGATGTCTTAATTGTCACATCTCATTTAATAATTATTTAAATTTCTCTCTAAGTCTATCCATTGTCATTTAAAAGACCTGATTAAAATTTTTTTTTTCATTATGTCTCTTGTTCACCACTTAGTAATTATTTACAATAAAACATACATGAATAATCAAACTAAAATACTAACTGACTGCATACTGGCCCAACCTCTATTACACTGCTAGACAGTGACTTTGAAAAGTATATTGGATGCAATCTTTAGTCGACTCTTCCTGAAATAAGATTTCATACAAAAAAGTGAGTTTGCATACTCAGTAAGTAAATGCGTAATGATACTTCAATCTCAAATAACGTAACAATATTT
>CATIWR010034682.1:0-14507 GCA_949677035.1 Omphalea diandra
TTTTATGAACATATTTTCTTTTGATCTTCTTAATGTAATTATGTGTATTAAATTTAAAAAATATCTTATTTATATTTTTATATATGTATAATTATATTTTAAAATGATATTTTATTATGTTGTAAAATCTTACGATTTTACAATCCGATTTTAAGGTAAAATCTCGATTTTGACAACCTTGGAGGGGAGCATTAAAAGTATAATTCCACATTGAAAACATATTAATAGATTAGACTTAAATAGCTAATTGGTTAATGCTAATCTTAGTAATTGTTTACTCAAACTTATTTTAACCTATTTATTCTCAAATTTAATTTCTACCTAATTTTTATCACTCTACCCTCTCAATTCAATTTCTTCCATTTCTCATACTTTGTAAGGGAAAAGATAATTTAGCTGAATTGTTCAGCTACTGAGGGAAAAATATCTATATTTAAACATCTAGTTGCAGACAAAATTTGAGCAACTTAAGAATCACCAGAGCAATTGAGTTTTGACTTTGGCAGAGAAACTTATATAATATATAGATATAAATGAATGTCCACTTTTCTTACACCCCATATGTATATATATAAATAATGTAGATTGCAAGAGTTCATAACCTGGCCTTAGAAAATCTTGAAGAATATCAAAGCAAATTGCTGAAAAAGAAAATGGAGGTTAACTATATTTCTAAAGAGTGCATTAAACCCTCTTCACCAACACCTACTCACCTCAAAACCTACAACGTTTCTCTCTTGGATCAATTTATACCACCTGTCCAAGTTCCCATTATCCTCTTCTATCCCAACCAAGACGCAAATCTACCCAATAAAGACGAGATGATCTCCAAAAGATCACTATTGCTGAAACAATCCTTATCTGAAACTCTTACCCATTTTTACCCTCTCGCCGGTAAGATGAAAACCAGTCTTTCCGTAGAGTGTAACGATGAAGGCGTGTACTATGTGGCGGCTAGAGCTAACATTTTGTTATCTGAATACCTCACCAGACCTGACGTCGCTTCACAGAATAGTAACTTGGTACCAGGACAGGTCGTCGGTTGGACTGCACTTGGTTCTTCTCTGTCTTATGTCACCATGATCCAAGAAACCACCTTCGCTTGTGGTAGCATCGCTATTGGCGTACTTGCTTCACATAAAATCATGGATGGAACAGCTATGGCTTCATTTCTAAAAACATGGGCTGCCATTGCAGCAAGCAAGTCTTCTAGTATTAATGAAGAAACGGCGATATCCGTTAATATTGATGCTCCAACAATCTTTCCACAGCATCATCCGTTCCCGGAAGATGCATCAGTGACGGCCTTTGTCATACCCGTTATTAGAACAGGGAAGGCTGCAATGGGGAGGATTGTACTCGGGGCATCAGCCATTGCTATTCTCAAGTCCCAAGCAAGTTCAAGTGTGGAAAATCCAACACGAGTTGAGGTAGTGTCTTCATTTCTCAGCGAACGCATCATGGCTAGCCTTAAAGCAAGATCAAGAATCGATAGGCCAGTTGCATTGATCCATTCTGTTAATTTACGGCGAAGAGCTTCGCCGCCACTCCCAGAAAGTTCATTAGGTAATATTTTTTGGGTTGCACCTACAATACTGCCTTCACACAACGCAGCCAAACTAAGCAGCTTAGTGTGCAAAATTAGGGAAGGAATAAGAAAACTTGACAATAACTTTGTGAAGGTGATACAAGGTGATGGAGGATTCTTGAAGCTTTATGAGAACACTAAAGAAATATGCAAATCACTTAAACGTGGAGTGGATTATTTGGGGATTACCAGTTGGTGTAATTTTGGTTTATATGATGCTGATTTTGGATGGGGAAGGCCTTTGTGGGTGACCTGTGGCGGTTTACCATCAGGTGATTCTCCTATGCCTATTTTGAATACAATGGTGCTTGTGGATACAAAAATGGAGAAAGGAATAGAAGCTTGGGTGACTTTGGATGAAGAAGAAATAGCTATATTGGAGAAAGATAAGGAGCTCCTTGCATATGCTTCGGTTAATCCATGTCCTTTGAAACTATAAGCCCTTGCCTGCATGTTTCTCATCTTTATTTTCAATATTCATTTTCTTTTCTTTCTTATTATTGTTTACTTGTAAGGTGAATTTTACAGTGACTTATCTAATAATGTTGTTAAATAATGTGATATAATCCAATAATAAATAATAATTTTCATATAATTCAGCAATATCTAATTTTATCTAATCCAACCGTAAATAATAGTTTTTATCTAATATAACAGTTAATTATCAATTACATCATTATAGTGTAATAACGTCATTTGAGAGTGACCTGTCGCAGTTCACCATCAGGTGATTCTCCTATGCCTATTTTGAATACAATGGTGTTTGTGGATACAAAAATGGAGAAAGGAATTGAAGCGTGGGTGAGTTTGGATGAAGAAGAAATAGCTATATTGGAGAAAGATAAGGAGCTCCTCGTGTATGCTTCGGTTAATCCATGTCCTTTGAAACTATAAGCCCTTGCTTGCATGTTTCTCATCTTTATTTTTTATATTCATTTTCTTCTCTTTCTTATTGTTGCTACTTGTACGGTGAATTTTATAGTGACTTATTTAATAATTTCGTTAAATAACGTGATCTAATTTAATGGTGAATAATAATTTTTATATAATTCAATGATATCTAATTTTATCTAATCTAATAACAAATAATAATTTTTATCTAATATAACAGTGAATCATTAATTACATCATTATAGTGTAATAACATAAATGACATTATATTTGATAATGCTTAACCATGTTAAGTTTATATTGATTGCATTTTCTTACATTATTTAAAGAATTATCACAAAAAAGTAATAACTTTTATTTAAGTGTGATAATAATATAGACACTCAGTACTATATCTATCAATGCTATTAAATTAGGATAATGTTATCCATAGACAACGACACTCATCGTGCCGTCCAAATCATATTTAAATAATTGGATTAATTTTTCAACCTTTTATCACAACTTAAATTTCACAAGTTACGATTTCAAAAAAAAAAAATTTACAGATTACAGAGAAAAAAAAAAAAAAAGAATATGTTTGCCATTAGGGTGGTTGAGAGCTTATCCTGACATAGAGTTTCCACCGCCTAGTTCATTCATAAAAAATAGTTGGGGACTAATTCCTTTGTTGACTAAATGGAACCTAACTAACTTCACCCATTTTGAGATACTTTCAATCACGAATTTAAAATAAAGACTCTTTATTTTTGTCTTATCTATAAAATGTTGATTGAGTGTGAGCAGACTTAACAAATCTTTCTACCCCATCCACAAAAGATAAGTTAACGTAGCCATTGTCATTAATCATATCATGCATATAATTTTTCTATAAACAAACAATGTACAAACTAATTCCCAATATGAAAGCAGTTTTATCATTAAAACAAAAAAATAATATTTTGAAAATCAGAATTTGTAAATTTTAGTTTTCTATTTTTATTTTCAAAATATTTCTTTAAAAAATAAAAAAATAATTAGAGAAACAGTTTTTCAATATTTACTTTTTAAAATTGAAAACAAAAATTACAGCAATACTAAAAGCATTAATAAATTTTGTATACCTAATATCTCATCAAACATTCCTTACTTAAACTCTAAAATTAATTAACTTAAAGTAATTGAACTATAATAAAGAATTAAGTAAAGAAATTAGCCTTACACATTGACAAATTATAACAAACCAACTAATGAAAATAAAAAAACACAAACCGCAAACTTACCTGCTAAAAAAAATGTAAATTGAGTTCGTTAGGGGCAACAAGTTGGTATTGGTAGGTAAAATGCAGCTATCAAAGGGCGCGACTAGGAAAAATGGGAGACTGGGTCTCTTATATGTGAACTTGAATTAAAGTTATGAAACGGTTGAAGACCCTTGACTTTGTGACAATGAACTGATGAACTACAAAACTAATTAGCAAAAAAAATAAAGAAACCGACCAGATATGACTTATCACTAATGCATAATTAATTCATTAATTAACGCAATTGGATGCATTTGATGATCAAATTAAGCCACTTGAATACAAAAACTTCGTTAACTTGTTGCTTTACGTAAAAGAAATTATGTCATTTTTACGGAAAGAAAGCAACACATCCTGTACCAGAACAATGGGGAATAAAAACAAGAGAGCTCCAGAAAAAAAAAAAAAAGAAAGAAAGAAAGACTCGCGGTGGTGGTGTGGCCGTCAGAGGCGGATCTAAGTGCGAGGCAATGTGGCAATTGCCCCCCACTGCCTCTTAATGACCTGTAAAGTTATTTTTTTTTAATTATCATATTTGTCCTATAATAAAAAATATTTCTTCATATACTTCAATTTTTTATTAGTACATAATAATTGGAATTTGTTTATATACTTGAAAGTTTTAATACGATTGTTAGATAAGAATAGATTAATTTGAACTGGTTTCTTTTTTTTACTTATATATATATATATTAAAATAAAGTAATCCATATTATGCATGATTTGTTAATAAATTTTTTTATTTTAGTTTTATAGACCTAATGTTCGAAAATAGATTATCTAGTTTTGTATTAAGTTAGACTTTAATTAAAATTATTATTTTATTTTTTCTAGTCTACAGTAATATGATTAGTTTTATTTTATATCTATTTTTATGAATAAATTTATTAAAAACTTATATGAGAGTGGGTTTATAGAAAATAAAAAATAAAATATAAATGAGATTATTTTTGCTCAATACTTCATATATAAAAGGACATCTCAATACCACAAGTACAATATCTAAAATTCTTTTACTCTATAACTCTCTTATTCTAGCTCTCTTTATGCTCAAAAATCATCTCACGAATATCGGAGTGGCTTTAAATATCTTAGTCCACTCTAGCTTACTTTTGTAATATACATACATAACTAAAGTTTATTTTTGTAATATATATATATATATCATTAGAAAAGTTTATTTTAATTTGAAAAGGTACTTCTTAGTTTATTTCTACTTTTTCTTTGTCTGTTATATTATATTTTAATACATTCTTTTTTTATGAACTTTCTTGAGCCAAAGTTTTCTCAAGTAATTAAAAATATTTTGTATCCAATAAACTATTGCCAAGTGTAGTTCAGTTTAATTAAATTCATTAAATTATTATAACTGTTGAAATGTAAAAATTTTGTAATTTTTAACTGATTTTGTAAATTGAGTTATAGATTGAATTTTTTTTATATAATCAACACTTATATTTAATTGAATGATTAACTAAAACTCCACTCACCACAAGCTTGTAATATTAAAGATAATTTTCCTAAACGCACAAATACTCTCCATTATGCATTTGCTTCCCCTTTATATAAATGAGATTATTTTTCCATTCTTAATTATATATCGGTATATTTATTTGTTATACTTTGGTAAATATTTGTCATAAAAATAGTAGTTTCTGATCTAATTTTAAAAAAAATTTATTTGAATTCAATTTAAAAAAATGATATAAATTTAACTTATTCTAAAAGAAAAATTAAAATGATCCAAATATGAAATGAGTCAAAAAATTTTGAATTAAACTCATTTTGGCATCTAACTTGATCTAGATCAATTTAAATTAATTTGATCCTAACTTGATCTAAATTATATTAGATTTATATTATCATAAATACTTAAAGTTTATTAAAAAATTAAATTTATTAGTGACTTGGTTCATTTGAAACTAAAAATGACTCAAAAATAATTTAAATTATTTCTTTCATTTTGATTTGATGACATAATCCAATCAATTAATAAATCTAAAATAATTCAATTAATTTTAAAAAATATAACTCAAAATTAGTTTGATCTTAAATTGATCCACATGATTTTTGAACCTTATAGATTCCACATGAGTCTCCCTATAGAACCCACCAATGTAATGACGAATTGTGCAGAATATCATTTCCCTTATTGAAACTTAGTGATCCAATTTATACATGTAATGTTAAATTCTTATTACGTTAGTTCCTAACAAAATACTTGCCTCATGCAACCAAAAAAATCAATAACTGTCGCATAATGTGACAAGTTTAAAACTTAATATGTGGCATCTTTTTTTTTTTTTAAGTTTATTGTGTGGCATTTTTTTTATATGTCTTGTCAAAACTCAATTATGTAACATTCATTACCAGGATGTTAATGGTAGAGGATCTGCGTGGACCTTCAAACTTCACTGGTTTCAACAAAAATGTTCTTTCTAGAGCAAGAAGCCAATTATTATCATTGAAAATAGAATATGACCATAAAACCCAATAGGAAAAATCAAATATTTAATGCAAGATGTTTCCTTATAAATAAATTCGATCAATTTATTATTAAGTAAAGGAACTAATTACAAAAGCTAAATCGGAGGTACATATAAAAGGAGTCAATTAAGGTGACAAAAATAAGTAGCACATGTATGTTCCCCTCAATTTATAAAAAAAATTTATACTCTAAAATTGGTACCGAAATCAGATTATAAGGCAATAATTTTGCCAATTTTTTTCTTATAGAAACTAGATATTTGTCTATTTTTCCCATTGAAGTTGCACATGCAAGAATTCACACACATACAAAAAGGCATCTTTACACAACACAAAAGATAAATTTTAAATTTGATTAAATTTAATATTTCAAATGAATTTTTTAAAAAATGAATACTGCAGTATTATTTACATTATTACATTATAACGTTGCACTCCTTTTGTTTCATAATAGATATCATTTAAGATTTTGGCATATATATTAAGGATTGTGTTTAATAGGTGTTATTACATATAAAAAAGATTATGTTACCCTCAATTAATTATTTTTATAAATTATTATGCAATTTTAAAATTAATTATTATGAAAGAGATAAAGAGTAGAGTTGAAAAAAATTAATTAATATTCATTGATAATTGTAAAACGTCAAGTATTATGGAGCAAAAATTTTTCTCTAAAACGACATCTATTTTGGAACAGAGGGAGTATTTAATAATTCACCTGTATATTAAATAAAGTTATTATTTACCATTGAATTAGATAAGATTAGATATCGTTGGATTAAATAAAATTATTTTTTACTATTGAACTAAATCACATTATTTAACGGCATTATTAAAAACGTTACTATAAAATCCACATGTTGCCTTTTTATTTCCATTCACACATTGACCTAACAAAAGCTAAGCATCTAATGGTGTTTTTAGGTTTTGATTCTTATCTTATCTAATTGTCATAAATTTGAGTGAATGGTAACGTACATTGAAGAGTGTAATATGCATGGCAACTTTGTTCTACACAACAAACTGCTATCAACATTTAAAAAACAAAAAATATATTTGTTGAACACATTGCAGAGCTTAAGCCAACAAAAGAGGTTATAATCATGAATACTTTTAAAGTAATAAATAATAAAAATCTGATTTTCTTCCTAAATGAAATATTGCCCTCTTCTTCCTTATTCTCCATCCAAGGGGATTGGACTAATTATAATTTTTTCCCCCAAATTGCTCTCTCTCCATTTCTTGACCACTTATTTACCATTTCATTTCCTAAAAAATGTTTCCCTTTTATATTGCAAAAATTAAATGTAAAAAGAGTGACAAATGTGAACCACGGATTACATGTTTAATGTTTTGACTTTCTTTATTCTTTTTAAATCAAAGAATTGCATTCTTGTTCTTTTGAGAGCAAGAAGCAAGAAGCCAATTATTAGTATTGAAAAAGAGAATGAAACATAATATGAACATGAGACTCAATATAAAACTCAAATCTTCGGGCTAAAATATTTCCTTATAAATAATTTAATCCATTTATTAGGTAAATAAACTAATTACAAAAGCTAAATCGGAGGTACATATAAAAGGAGTGAATTAAGGTGACATAAACGAGTATGGTTTTTCTAGGGCAATTTGTAACTTATAAGAGCTACTACAATAAACATTTGACCGGAGGAGCAGTGTTGATAAATCTTCCACGGGCATTGATGCATTTTGATTTAACATTATTCTTCCCACCTGAAGGTCTAATGTTGACGTCATTTAATACAATGTTGGAGCAACCCATGCTTTCACTGCATGCTATGTTGATTGCAGTGTCTGTGAATGAAGTCCCTCGAACTCCGAAGAACAATATGTCGCTGACCTTCACCGCCTTCCACTTCCAAAATTTCAACCCAATAATATTTAATTTCTAACTACATTATTTATCTCATTTATGCATGTTAAATCAAACAATGCTGTCCTTATTATGTGTTACCTGTTTAGCACAGCTGCCTGCAGGGCAGTAGTACTGGTCAATGTAGATGGGATTGGAAGTGTTAAGAAGTATAATATCCTCAAATGACACCTTCCTAACAAATCCTGACCCTCCCTGAACAAATTTATGATGGACAGTCAGTGAGTTTAAGCAGATTAAAGAACTTTTAATTTAATAAGTTATTTCACACGTTAGTTACCTGCCATGTTTTGATACGTGCTCCGTTTGTAGTTGACCCAAAAATACAATTTTTCACGTGTACTTCTTCCACAGTGTCATACTGACCATTACGTCCCATACTTCCAATGCTGCAATTAAAAGCAATTGTGTGCCATATCACAATTGAATCCACGTTTGCAAAATAATGATCAGAGCAGTTTTTCAAAATTCAATGATATGGCTGAAAGGATTTGTGCTTGAGAAAGCATATGACAAACCTTATACCATGCCCTTTTTGGCAGTTCACCCCAGTAATATAGACATAGGAGCAGCCGGAAAGAATTGCAATACAATCATCACCTACAAGTTCCATAGAAAAAATTTTCTTGTTGAAAAAAAGGGAAATATTGCAAAAGAATACAAAGGATAGACTGATTTGGAAAAGAATAATTCAAAAAAGACTATTAATTAGTGGGAAAAGATTTTATTCTTAATGGGAAGAATTTTATTTTATGCACCTGTTGAAATGTGACAGTTCCTAATATGGATGTCGGTAGAGTGAGTGAGGTCCATGCCATCAGTATTTGGGCTTGTTTCAGGGTTAGTAATTTGAAGGTTTGAGATCATCACTTTGTTAGAGTCGGATACAGAGAGGAACCTAGAAGGGCTATTGATTACTTTAAGACCATCAATTTGAACATTTTCGCAAGCATGAAATTTCATCCCCATAGGTCTCGAGCACTGACTATTCACTGCACATTTCCACCACTCAAACCCTCTTCCATCAATTTGTCCATTTCCAACCACATTAAGTCCATTTACTCTTACAAACACTATCCAACTACCCATGTAAGGTGCTGTCCATTCTGATATTTTGCTTGGCGCAACTATATTCCCTTGAACCTACAATTTGAAAAAAAAAAATTAATAAAATTATCTAATGAGTAGTTGAACGGTATTAATACAAGAAATGGTTAGTAATTATTTTACCAAGATGTGAATGCTAGGTGACCTGCATGGACCAAGAAATGCCACTGGCTTCAGTAAAAATGTCCTTCTTGCTGGTATTATGAGAGTAAATGCTTCATTAGAGTCACAAACTACTTCCCATGCCTTCATAAAAGCCTACATGTTAGGCGAAACAAGGATTAGTCCCATACTCCAAAAAATATGAAAATAATTGACTCAAATATTTTTAAAAAAACAAATAAGGATTTAAACTATAACAGCTCTTCATAAATTTGTATGCAATAGATGCCTTTGTAGTATGGCCAAAGGAAAAAAAAAATTAAGCAATAAGTTGTTTAAGGATATACTTTGGAGTCATCTGTATTTCCATCTCCCACAGCGCCATAGTCAACTACACTGAGAGGACGAGTGACCATGCTTGACCCAAATGTAGCCATGCACAAGACCAAGAATATGGTGTAGAAATCCTGCAAAAAAAATGTCAGAAAGAAAAATTGTCAAATTCTAAGACATTATTATGATCCCTCAAGAGAGAAAGAGAGAACCTCACCATTTTAGGGGCCAGGAAATTGAAAATGCAAAGTGGCAAAGACGATCCACAAATCTAACTAGCACATATATGTTCTCCTCAATTTATAAAAAAAATTTATACTCTAAAAAAGGTAGCTAAATCAGATTACAAGGGAATAATCTTGCCAATTTTTTTCTTATGGAAAGTAGGACATTTGTCTAATTTTTTCCATTGAAGTCTCACATGCAAGAATTCACACACATACAAAAAGGTATATTTACAGAAACATAAAAAATGAAAATTAAATTTCATCAATTTTAATATTCCATGAATTTGAGAAAAAATATTACCAGTTTATTTCCCATTCAGACATTGACCTAACAAAAGCTAATCTTCTCTTGGTGTTTTTAGTTTTTTATTTTTATCTTATCTAACCATATATGTATACAAATATTGTCATAAATTTAGATGAATGGTAAAGTACATTAAAGAGTGATATGCATGGCAATTTTACACACAACAAACTGCATATATATATATATAGAACACAGTGCGGAGATTAAGCCAATAAAAGAGCATATAATAATAAATACTTTGAACGTAATAAATAATAAAAATGTGATTTTCTTCCTAAATGAGATATCACAAACGCTTATAGCCAATTTTTCGCATCTTTTTCCTTATGCGTCATCCAAGGAGATTGGGTTAAAAGAAAAATTATAATTTTTCTCCCTAAATTGCTCCCTCTTCATTCTTCACCTCTTTTTTACCATTTCATTTTCTAAAAATTTTCCCCTTTTATATTGCAAAAATTAAATGTAAAAAAGAGTGATGAGTGCAAATGATGGATTACATGTTTAATGTTTTGACTTCGTTTCTTTATTATTATTATTTTTTAAAATCAAAGACTTGCATTCTTGTTTTTATCATTTGGAATAATACATTTTATATCCTGTAAAGGAAACATACTCTCCTTTTGGGATAATAAATCTTACATGGTTAGGAAACAACTGCAAACAGTAGTTTTGTTTACCTTTTTTTTAGGGGATTTGTTTATCATAGTTTATGCCACTAATCAATTAAGCTCAAATTAAATACATGACCTATTATTAAATCCTATTCACAAATTCTTATGTATGGTGTATAAGCTATTGATTTCTACCAACAAAAATACAAAAATACAATAAAAACCAGCCTCATTTGGAAATAAAAAAAAAATTCTATTCAGAAAAATCGTTTAGCATATTCTATTCAGCTCAAATGAAGATAGTTATTTTTGAATAGGCTGCAAATAAAAAAAAAATTCTAATGTATGGTGCATGAGATATTTATTTCTACTAAATAAAACACAAATATACAATAAAAAAAAATGGTTAGCATGCATGCACATTAAATCATTATTATCCAGAGATGGTAAATCAATCAGATTTTTAAGTCGAATCAATTTGGATCATGTCTTTTTGGTATAAGACTATTTTGAATTACTGTTAGATCAGATTATCGAGTTAATTTGTAAAAAAAAAATTGAATCATTTTTTAAATTTCAGAACAAATTATTCATAATTTTACTTTTTAATATATATATATAATTTTAATTTCTAAATAAATTTTAACTATTTTAATAATTTAAATTAAAATGATCAAGCTAATTATCATGAGTTACATCAAAATTAGGTCAATTTAAGTTGACCCATAAATTAATGTAATCAATTTTAAATCAAGTTATTTCATGTCTCCTTCAATTTTAAATCAAATTAAATTAAATATTTTCAAATGAATTTAAATTAGGTAAAAAATTGTTGCTCTAACATTATCTTTTTCTTTCATATATAAGCATTAAATATACATAGTGTAACATCTCTAGTCGATGTGTCAGTTTGAGCTGCTTCATACCTAAAGTGTTGAGTGCCTAGGGATTTTAAAAAGGAATAAAGACAAATTTGATATATGAATTTATTAGAAAATAACAATTTAGTGGCTATAAAAATTACAAAAACAAAAATGTTTCTTTTAGTTTACTCATATTTTGAAATTTCAATTTGATCCTTAAATTTATTATTGTGATATAATTTATAAAAATTTAGTTTGATTCTTAAACTTATTATCAAGTAGCAAAATCATTCAATCTCGTTTATTATTATTATTATTATTATTATTATTATTATTATTATTATTATTATTATTATTATTATTATTATTATTATTATTATTATTATTATTATTATTATTATTATTTTGTTAAAAAACATATAAGTCTATGATATTGTCTTTCTTTTATAGAATAAGAAAATAAATAATAAATAATAAACAATAAAAAAATTATCCATATATTTAAATAAAAATGAAAATTTTATATTTTAAATACCAACTAATTTTTTTTGGAAAATTAACTAAATTGTTTAAAAAATATTATTAATTCTACTTTTAATAAAATTTAATTTTGGATGATTTTACAACTTGATAATTAGTTTAACGATCAAATGAAATTTTTTTAATAAAATATGTAATGATAATGAATTTAAGGACCAAATTAAAATTTAATCTATGAAACCAAAAAAGGAAAATCTTATAGTTACCTATTAAAAACATTTCTTTGTAATCTTTTACAGGTTGTAACACCAAAATGTAATAAAAAAAAGTTAAACTACCAAACTGTCATTTTCGAATAAATTTAGACATCAAAATTGTCTTTATCGCTTTTAAAAATCTCACATTGAAAGTTAACAAAAAAAAACTTAGCAGCATATATAGATTTGAACCAAGCTACTACAACAACTTAGGTTAACCTTTTAGGTTATATAGTTTGATCATTAATTTTGTAAAGACATACTACTATTGATGAAAAGTTCCACTTTTTAACTTTGAGTGAACTTATTGTGTTTGTAATGTAATTATTAGTAATGTTTTAACTTTTTAAACTTGAATCCTAATTATTATATTTATAATTCCCGTAAATTCTTTCTTCTTAATGAAATCTTTATTTCATGCTAAAAAAATACAAACATTTGTCTTTGCATGATACTTCTCGATCTTTGCATGTAACTTGTCCTATAAATGCATTGATCGGTTCATGGTATCCAAAATAATCGAATCATAATAAAGAAACTTGCAACAGTTCATTGGGATTCTTATTTTTTCACGCCTGCGTTATTAAGTAAAAGAATGTGAAGGATCGTTATGTATTTCAACTCCGACGTGTTGGAAATATTTTTTATATGGGCTAATATTAATTATGGATTGATTTTAATTATTTATTAAAATGGACTGAATGATATAGTTTATTGATTGTGGGTAAGCCCAATTAAAATATGATCAATGTCGTTATGGGCTTGTGACATCTTTTGTGGGCCGATATGGAAGACGGTCAGTGTAGGTCTATTTTAACATGAACCTGTGATGGGTGGGCCTGTTAAAATTATTATAAATAGGTTAGGTCCTCTCTCCTACCTTTCATAACAGAAAACCCTAGTTGTTATACTCATTGTAGCCGTCTTCGAGAAGGTCAAGGAGAGGAAGATCTAGTTTTTCGTTTTCAACCGTTCTGACGAATTTTTTCAAGTGCTTTTATTTCAGCAATCAGGATTATGGCTCAAAATAATTTGGGATTCAATGCAGAGACAGGTATGCAAATTTATTTCCGTTCAGTAATTAAATTATTGGTATTCTATAATTATGTACAAGATCCTGAAATTAAAATATCTTACATGTGGTATTAGAGCTGTTGGTTTTAGTACATAATTTTAGAACCCTAAGTGTTTTCTATTGTTGAAGGAAAAAAAAAAAAAGGAAATTGATGTTGTCATCGATTTATTATATGAGTATTTTCTCCTATCCCACCGTAGCAAGCTTTTGGCTTAGCTCGGATGGATTTGGTGCGGGGAGTCTATTAGGAAGTCGCGGGTTCGAATATGGTTTTCCCCCTTTTCTGCCAAAATTTTTTTTTTCTCCCTCTTCTGCGATTCACAGCGTAACACAACATGAGAAAAGTTTTTTTTCTGATTCCAAAATTCTAATCTTTGAAGATCATCACCTAACACTGCTCCTTGAGGTTTTCCTTTAGATGGGCTTCCCGTTAAATAGTCTTCAGGCGAAGGAAAAGGGTTTTGTGGAAAACCCAAGCAAACAAGAAAGACAGAGATCGGTCAAAAGGCATACTGGGGCCGAGAAGGAGTATTGCGGCCAGGGGTGAGGAGAAAACGCTAGTTGTCGTTAATAATCCATGATGGTTGAACGGATTTTTGAAATTGTTTTGGGTTTGCTGGCTCTTGATTTGTTTTGTTTTTTTTTTGTGTTGATTGTATGCCATGATCTGTTCGACTTTCCTCTGTCCATGTGAAATTTCTTGTGATTTTGGTTGGTGGTACTATGGCTGTAATTGTGTGCCCACTTGAAACTGGATGAAGACAATCAAAGATTTAGTTGTGAGTGTCCTTTTAGATGGACGAATCTGTAAAGCAGAAAGAAGGAAGAAGAAGAAGAAAGGAAAGAAAGAAAAATATAAAATTGGAGAGAGCGGATTGTGTGTCGTGGGTTTCGAACCCACGACGGTATCCTGTGCTTATACGGCACTTAGCCAACCGAGCCAACCAATGTTTCTATTACGATTTTACGCGGACTGATATTTATATTAATGGCTTATAG
>CATIWR010034685.1:0-17561 GCA_949677035.1 Omphalea diandra
ATTTCAAATATAAAAATAATTTTAGAATTTGTTTGTATTAACATTATATTTATCATTATATAAATTTTAATTTCATATAAAATCAATTAAATAATAATAATTATTTTTTTATCATTATACAATACAATTATATATTCAAATATTTTATTTAATAAACGGTAAAATTGAAAAATATTAAATATTATTTTCCTTTTCTTCCATAATTGGTTATCCAATTAAGGGAAAATAAAAAATATTTTTCTTCCCCTCCTTTTTATCCAAGAATGAGAGAGGAAAATAAGGAGGAAAAATAAAATTTATTTTTCTTCCTTATTTTCTTTCCTCCCTATGAAATTTTGTCAATCATAGGCTAAAACTCTAGTCGTCTTTTCTTTTTATTTTTTATCAAATTTTTTATATTCATCCTTTTAATCTAGGAGTAACCCATGATTTTAGTATTTGCTTTACTATTTGATTTATCAAAATTCTTTTTTATTTATTCATTTTTGAAGTTATTGTCATTATATCATTGATAATAGCGCATGATTTCATTATTTTATTTATTTGATTTCTAATATTATTACAACGATCGATATATTTTTCTACATTACTTCAACTATATTCGGTTGAAAATAAATATGTCGAGTTGTCATTTAGTATAACCAATGAGCGAAGTGTACTTCTTGTTATCATACAAAATTCAATACCCTGTTAATATGGTTGTATTTCTACAAAAAAAAAAATCACTTTTGAAATCAATTCAATATATTTGATGTAAATATAAATTGTTATATATTATAAGGTTTAATTTTTTCATATGTATTGATATTTTTTTATTTGATATTTCATGAATGAGAATTATTCTTTTTCATCTAAAAAAAAAACTACACAATGTGTGATTGATATTTAAATAATTATACTCATAACAAGTACAATAATATTTAATTATAATAATTACAAATAAAATAATTCTTTTATCTAAATAGTTATAGATAATTTTTAATTTTTAATTATTTGATATATAATTTTTTTTGTTACACTAATGCAATAAAGAATTTTTCAAACTTCAATTATAATATAATTTGTTGCTCTAATTTTAATAAAATTAATCAATTATTATATATAATTTTACTCTCATAATTTATTTGAAATTAACATTTATTGAGTATCAAATAAATAAATAATTAAAAATATAGTAGCTTGCCATATAAAATCATTTAATTAAAAGATATAAATAAAATTTTAAAATAAAAAATAAATTCAAAATAGTATGCATATATTATATATGTAAAAAATGATAAATACATTAAATTATAGTACATGCACTACGTAGGTTATTGATTAGTGGTAACAATGACGAATACAAAAATTTTGTTTAGATAATCCAATTAAAAATTGTATAAGAAAATACATATTATTGCAATTTAAAAATAAATAATTTGAATATAAATTTTGCTTTATTGGAACTTATGTTTTTATATTTTAAATTGAATTCAAAATTAAAGATTATATGAATTGAAAAAGATAAAAGATAAAACTTTAGCTCATTTCCCCTTAATTAGTTCCTAAAAAGGAAATTTTAGTAAATTTAGTGGTTAAAACTTTGAGGTAAACAAAACATTAAAAAATAAAAATTGATTATTTAATTTGACTCAAAATTAATTATTAAACTTTTTATTATTTATCTTAACTTCAAATATTAAATTAAATTTATTATTTTAATTTTATTTTGATAATTCTTTATAATAGAATTCTGATTTTCTCTCTTAATAATTTTTATTTATAATTTTATAAATATATTTTTGTCTATATATATATATATATATAAAGTAATAATGCACAAAAAATATATATTTACTTAAAAGTTACACATACTAATAAAATCTTAACTAAGAACAATCTATTATAATAGAAATTAATATGACTCAATAATTTATTTATCTAAAATAATGAAAATAATAATGAATAAACAAAATGATTTAAATAAATTCATGTGAATATTAATATTCAGATGGCAATATCAATTGTATTTTATATGTTTGATTAATTTGTTAGAGTCAAAAAATATTAAAAAATAAGTAAAATAATTGAAGAATGAGAAATAGAGATTAAATAGTATTTATTAGAAAAAAAATTTTTTAAGAAAAAATGACATATTACATCATAATTGAACGAGCTATATTATTTCATAATTAACATAAAATATATTGGTAAAATAGATTAAAAATTTGGGAAATTAAATTTTCGTGACATTAATAATTCAGTCTAACCATAAAACTGTTCCTTTTTTTCTGAAAGAATATATTTTTTTGAAATTACTATTACATTTATATAATTTTTTCAAAAAATTTCGAGAAGGTCTAGGGAACCCTTGGCCTGTTAATGTGCTAATAAAGTGTACTAATAAAGTAGACGTTTGTATATGAATTTTATGAATTAATTTATAAAAAAATATTAAAAATAATTTTAACATTTTAAAAAGGAATGAATTTTTTTTTTCCAATTCAATCCAATGCAAAGTTAAATTAGCTAAAAGAATTTGAAAATTAAATACTTTGTTAAATTGCAAAAAAAGATGAAAAAGTAAATTTAACTTGCCAAATTGAAACGTATAAACTTACCCATAGAAACATATTAATTGTGTCGTAAAATTTAATTTTGAATTCTAATTTACGTATAAGTCGAATTCTATTGAATTAAATACCAATCTGCAAGAGCGGCGCAATGAAGTCGGCAACTAGCATTTTGTCTTTAATACTTGTGAGTGTTAAATTAAAGCACAAGAAAAAATTAGTACTTTTACAATCAGATGGATCACTGATTAGCTGATTTTTTTTCTTTAAATAGTTTAATAAATTATATTAAATAAAATAGTATTTTATTAAAGAATAGAACAGCATAATCTAATAAAATAATTAAAGAATATTTTTAATATTTAAAATTGGAGAAAAAGAATACATTGCACAAAATTTAAAATTTTTAAATAAATAACATTTTATTAGATTGATTAATTTATTATTATTATTATTAATTATGCGAAATCACCAACTAATTTTCTATTTTATTAATTTAACGACTCAATTCAGTCCGGCTATAGAAAAACAATAAGAAAAAAGCAGCACCGGTGCAGGAAGAGGCAGTGAAAGGAGTCACGGGGTTGAACGGATCATCGGATAAGGGCGAAGTTGGTGTGGGACCATCAAAATATCCATAAGCTCGCATCACGCAACGCAACCACTCCAAATCTCATCTCATCTGGTCCTTTTCTTCTACCCCACCCGCAAGTTGCATCAAAATATTTCAAAACTGGAGATTATCCAATTTTGACGCGCTTGCGGCCAGGCCTTCTGGTAAATAAAGAGTGCCAAACTGGCTTTGAAAGCGATCACTGCGAGCCAAATCAAAGAAAAATTTCCAAAGTGTTGCATTCTTTCCTTTCCAGTCAATGACTCAGATATCTTTTTTTTTTTTTTAAAAAAAGAATATAATAAATAAATAAATAATTTTAACGTGTTTTATTGGGATCATAGTACAATAAGTTAACGTATGGATGCATTTCTACTTTGAACCATTCGACCTACCAGGCCGGATAACAGAAGAGCTTGTTCTAGATGAAGCGTGAACATATAGACTGCAATAACACCAACCTTCCTAAGAAACCCAAGATAAAATAAATGCTCCTTCTGGACTAAGAGGTAAACTGGACATACACCCGAGAATGAGAGAAAAGATTCTAAAAGCACAATGAAGGAATTCTAGTTAAAATCAGAATTAAATATATACAAATAACATCAACATAAATAAAAATTACCAAATGCTTTTTCAGTCGGGTGGATAAAGAATCCATGGCTATGGTTGCCATTGGATATTATATCCATTGACGTTCTCTCATATATCCCATTTTGGAGTAACTTGAAATCAAACAAATGGCCAGCCAGTTTGGTGGGGCTCAACTTTTTCACTGCTAGAGACTGCCCATCTTCTCCTTATCCGTTCGTGCAAAATTCACCGTTCTTTATTTCTCAAGTTGAATGAATCTGAAATGACATGACATCAAGTCACATAGCATCAATATTCCCTTTTCTGTTGGAACATGGCAAAAGCACCATACCGAGCAACCTTTGATATCCTTACTCGAATCAGAATATGATACTATTCAAGATTTTAAATACCAAGTAATGTCATTAAGACCTACCATTTCCAAAAGGTCCAAAATTGTCATGTTTTAATTGTATTTTATTCCAACGATTCAAGCTTGCTTCACTTGCTTTTGAGTAATTAAATTATTTTTCTTATTTTATTAAAATGTTCATATAAAAATTATTGAGCAAGTTAATTAATTAATCAATATCAGTCAATATATATATATATATATTAATTTCATTTACAAATTCAATTTTAAATTAATATTTACCACTTGTCTATTAATTGTATTAGAAATATAATATTTTTAATAAGTGATAATATAATAATTTTTATTTTACCATGTGGTAAGTAAATTGATAATTAAGTATTTAATTTCTTTAATTAATTAAAAGAAAATATTGAAAATTTAACAATATAAAAATAATTTAGGACATTAATAATATAAAAAATTCTTTAATAATTATCACTTAGTTTCTACATAAAAAAAGAAAAAGTAAAAAAATAAAAAGGCCAACAAAAGAAAAATAAAACTATAAATTTTCTTATTTTTGTATCAAAATTATTATTATTAAAATTTATTATACTAATTAATTTATTTTTTTATAAAATAAATTATCATTTATATTAATATTTAATTATTAAATTAGTTAACTAATTAATTGATAGAAATAAATATTTAATATATTTAAAATTTAACATTATAATTGTATCGCATAACACATAGGTTCGTAATTATTATATAATTAATTGTGATTTCAAATTCAATTTTTGATAAGTTATCACTATTTGTTAATTAATTATTTATTTGAAATATAAAAATTTGATATTTGTCTAATTAACAATTTGATGCATAAACAATTAGAATTTTCATATAAAAATAACTAAATAAATAAAAATAAAAAATTATTAGAAGAAACTATAAATTTGTAAATAAAAATAAATTTTATATATAAATAAAAATAAATTTTATATATAATTTATTTTATAAATAAATAATATTTATTTAATTATATATTTTATATAAATATTTTATTTAATAATATTTTTAAATAATGTATTAAATTCTAACTATGCTAATCGAAGATTATATTAGTGTCTGTAAAAGACTAAAGGCTGAAATGGGTAAGCCTCATAGCTTTTCAAAAATTTGGGATAACCAAACAAAAAAGTTGTTATTTTTAACTTCATAAACTGTTTTTATGGAGTGCAGATTTGGGTTACACTCCTGCAATGAACCAAAGGCTCAAGGGTTGTTTTTTGATAAGAGAGGGCCTGAGGGTCGGTGAATTAGCTTTTGGTTGCCCGTTTGGAAGAAAAAAGCAAGGCATGGACCACTGCCTGCTTAAGTCCATTCCACTTTTAGAACTTGACCAGTGGCTGAGGCCTCTCTTAATTTCATTTGCAGGAAAGCTGAAGTCCATTAGCCCATGTGTGTAGAAGATCCGTCTGAACTCCAAACTATGAGGAATGCCCTTTAACGAGTCCACGAGAGAAAACCATTGCAGTCTGGACTCTGCAATGATTATGTTTAAAGTTTATCGCGTTAAAAGCGAGAAGAGATAAGATAACAGCTAAATATCTGATATTCAACTAATTTCAGGTCTTTTTATTTTGAAGTTAATTCAATTAAATGTAGTAAAAACAATTAGGTGAAGTTATATATATAATTTTATTAGAATATCTAATCATACAGTAATGGCACCGTAAAATTCACTCAATAATTTATCTTTTCAAATTCTTTAAAAATTTAGAGCAGACATGAATAACATTAATTCCCTTGCAGTAGTAGAATGTTAAATTCGTAATATGGAGGCATTGGTGTAGCCCTCGAGTCCCTCAAATTCCAAAACACAATCTCAGGTATCACATTCCCATATCCTTTCTCTGTATACTTCCTCACTATCACTTTATAATCAGTCTCCTATGGCCTCGACGATGCTCTATCAAACTCCATATCACTAAACACAAACACCCTTCTTTATCATATCTTCCTCTTTCAATGCTCCCTCGACCTCGACTTGCAAAATAAGATCAAACACCTTTTGAAAATCAGTGTTCATCCCCCACTCCATTCTCCACACGAACATCGTTTGCTGCATCAGACTATCCCCGCTTACCATCTGAAGGGTAGGATTGGCGCTGAAAGTTATAATCTTTCCTTTCCAAGGATCCTCGTCAATTCAGAAACTAACACCCCAGTGCAACAGATACCTCCATTGGGGTTCCATTCATGCTACCAGACACATCACAGATCGCCACAAAGTTCTTTAGCTTTCCTTTCTGGAGAAGATCTTCTACCATTCGCTTCCATTGCAATTCTGCTACTTGCCCACCATTGATATCATGTAAAGCAGCAATTATCTCGTGAGGTAGCAAATACACCTGCCGTAATCTTGGCTTTTCCTGATCTCACATCCTCCAAATACTTAGAAAAACGTTCAGCATCATGTTTGAAGAATTTCTCCTTGTAAAACTTCAGAAGCGAACTGATTGTACGGAATCTCACCCCACTTGCTTTACCCAATGTACACTTCTGGTAACTTGAGAACCTTGCACAGCGGCACCCACACCTCCTTTCTCAACCTGTCGCGAATTCTGTAAGCGTAATGCGCCTCTTCGATCCCTTCATATTCAGGGTATGATTCTCTAGGGAAGACTTTTCTTGCAATGCTTTCGCACAGCAATGTGCACCGATCAAACGATGAGTCGATAGATGAGCACCACTTAGCAGCAAGAGTGATTTTATTGGTTTGCCCAGACTTGAGATTTTCAACGTCGGATTTGAGGCATTCGGCGAAGAAATCAGAGATACGCCCCTACAAAAATTTGAAATAAGGATCACGGCTGTATCTTTCGAAAAGTTTCTTGGCCATGGATATTCTTTTCTGTTTTCCTGACAAGCTAGCATTCTCTTTCTCAATCCTGTTCCTTGCCATAGCGTTAGATATTCTAACCTGCTAGTTGCTCTAGGCCTCGACCTTTTAGACCGCCGTTTGTTTCTGCTATTGCTGTTTTGAAACGGACCTCGAAACGTGCCTCGCCTTAGCGAAAGATTAAAACCACCAACATATCTATTGCTTTTAAGGCCTCTTTTCCTCTGCTTCCACTAGACCTTTGTGTCTTCCTCACCTCGTACCCTTCAAGAAGATGGTTGAGAATCTCGGGCAAGTCTTTAAAATAACCTAAATCGGCCAGCGACGAGACGTTGCAGGCTAGAGTCTTGGGGTGGAACTGGTGGAGCCAAATGGAGGAGGTGTAGAAACCATCTTGGTCAGATTTTCCAGTGCCACGTACGCCTCTTAGATTGCAAATGAGTTTGAGGGTGGTCAAAGGGTTGTGGGGCTAGGCATCGCGAAGCCTACGCCTGATGGAATCAGTAGGGGTGTTGGGTACGACGTGGAAAAAGAAATCAAGGCAGGGGTTGCCTGATGAGAGAGAGGTAGCTGAGCAGTTTTCGGTGTAGCCCATTTTTGATGGTGGCGGAGGAACGGTTGTTTTATTGAAATTGGAGACCATTAGATCCATGAAGGGACCACCAGGGGATTCTACTCGGGGTGGGGGTCGGGTAGATGGCTTCTTTAGTAGTGATGGGTTGTGGAGCTCTGGAGGTCCTAGGAGAGATGTTGGTGGTGCCATTTTTGTTGTTTTTTAAGGGTTTTCTGGGGTTTTGATGGGTTTAGCGATAGAACAGGAAGTAGGAATGGGATGATTTCGTGGATACGTGTACGTGGATATTTATAAAGAAAAAATATGCTTGGTGACCAAAGTTTCGAAATATTCTTTGATAGAACTCGACTCTGTCAATTAAAATTATAAATTTTCTATTATATATTCGATATATGATATTATTTATTTTAAAATTTATTAAATTTGATATTAAATATATATCTCATTGTTATCTATTTTATACATAATTATATATATCAAATTTAATAAATTTTAAATAAACAATTCACTTTAAGAATTTCTCTCAAGTTTCTCAATTTTTTCAAAACAAAAAAAAAAATGAGAATTTTCCATTGGTAATTTCTAAAAAAGGAGAAAAAACAATTGTTATTGACTTAATCCAATAAGTTGCTAATAGGTGCATTGTGCCCATATTTATTTAATATTATTTTTTAAAATTTATATTAAAATTAATTTTTAGATTTTGTTAATTTTAAAATATTTTATCATTTAATTTTATGATATAAATTAATTAATATAATTTTATTAATTAATTACAAAAATAAAAAAATTCATGCATTTCTAATATTTTCTAATTCAATCTACTATATCATATTGTTTTTCTTATAAAAATTTAAAAATAAAATATAAAAATACTTTTTATTAAAATTTAAATAATATGTAACATTTTAATATCTATAAATACTTAAAAAAGGATACAAGATAAAAGAGAGAATATAATTTTTTTTAAACTTAAGATATATAATAAATTAAATATAAATCATAATTATAAAAATCTATGAAATATCTAAAATATGAGATATATCGTATAAGTATTGATTATTATTGCTTATATATATATATATATATATATATATATATATAAAGGGAAATTGCCAGGATTACCTAAATTTCAAAAGGGAAAGACATTTATACATTAAAAAATTTTCTCATCCAAAAATAATTTTGTTGTGTTAGAAATGAATTTTATACGCTTAATTTGTTATAACAATGTTCAACTCCTTTATTTTTTTGCTTTCATAACCCAACAGTGATACAAGAAAATGTCCTATTCATGCTCCTGCATATGTTACCTATGCATCGTCCTATTCCTCTTCTCAATATGCACTCTCACCAAATTATGACTCTCTACAGTCAAATATATATATAATAAATTACTCTCTATATTTTAAAATATAGCAACAAATTTATCAGTTAATTATTAATAATTACTTTATTAATTATTTCAATTTTCAATCAATATGTAAATTGATGTAGATATTTTTTTACATTTTCATTTGTTTGACAAATAGATTTTTTATTTTCATTTTTGATTTTTTATTAAATAAAAAGTTAATAAATTAATTTTATCATTAATTAATTTTTTTAAATGAGAGAAAGATGTTATCACTATTTCAATTATTAAATAAATATACACAATAAAATATTTATACATGATTTATTAGTTAAAAACCTCTCAAAAATAATATGACTTCGGAAAAAATCATAATAAAAATTTTATAAAAATGCTTATTTTTGTTCAATTTTACATTTATTTACAATTATCAATATAAAATTTTGAAACTTAATATGATATCAGAAATGTAGAAAACAAATTATCAAAAATATTTGTTTTAGTTTTATTTTTGAAAATATCGATTCAAAATTTTCTTTAACTTAATTTGATATCAAAAGTTCAGATAACAGTTTATCAAAATAAGTAAGTGTTATAAACATATTGTCAACTAATTATAAACATATTGTTAATTACTTATAAATCAGGTATAAACATATTGTCAATCACTTATAAACTCATTACAAATATTTTGTCAATCAATTATAAACGTGTTGTCAATTCATTTATAAATCAGTTATAAATATATTGTCAACCACTTATAAACTCATTACAAATATCTTGTCAACTACTTATAAACATGTTGTCAACAACTTATAAACTAGTTGTAAACATGTTTATAACTAATTTATATAACTATTGATTAAAATACAATTAACAAAAGATAAATCAATAATCAATAAATAAATAAATAAATTTACTCTCAAATTATTAAAATTACTCATTAAATTCAAAGCATATTTTGAAGACTTAATTAAATTCAATTTTATGATATTAAATTTTTCATATTTTTTTTCTCATACCTTTAATCCAAATAACTTTCATTGATTTAACACTCTATATTTTTAATATCTATTTCTTTCATTCTTTTAAATTTCTGCATTAAATAAAGAATTTTTCCACATCAAATCTATGTGCATCACTTATCTACTCTATTGTTGAACACATAAATGGTGCATAACCTATTTGAGACACATGGAGCACAATTGGATGAAATACTTAAAACCATGTTGTTTTGGAAAAAAATTGAAAATTACATTATTTTACTCAAAATTTAAATATTATAATTTTTTTTATTACTTTATTGTATTGTTTTTTTTATTTTTAAAATATTTTTTTATATATTTTTCAAAAAAAATCACAAATTGATTGAACTAAAAATTATGATTAATTCAATTTTCGATCTAGCTTTAAAATTTTTGGTCAAATCGACTGATCCTTCTTCAAAACTAATACTCAAATCAGTATTCAAAGATTAGTCTCCCCACTGTGGGAGTAAGGAAAGAATCAAGTTAATATATTATTAAGAAGTGGATTAAATGAATTCTTCAATTAATTTCAAATGCAAGCATGATAAGGTTAATTGCATCTTTATTTTGAATAAAATTCCAAGTTCAAATCCTAATGTCTCCAATTTTTTTTTAAAAAATCTTTAATTAATTAGGAATAGACTAGTATAAATGATTAAACATACATCTTTGTATTGAAACTGATGTATGGGTGAATTCAGTGGCCGTAACGCTGCAACTGTGGACAAATTCTAATGTATGAAAGTTATTAAGTTTCACAAATTCGAATTCCATATGCCTGGACTGGCGAAGTTTATTATATCATTTGGATCAAAACATCAACTCCCACAAAGGCATTTGGAAATTGCAAGGTTATGAGGCAGGCATTCTATACATTATGCATATTCTCTGCTTTTCTTTCAAGATTGTCTTCTTCCATTTCCATAAGCAATCACATGTCTTGTCCAATTAAAATATCCTTGAAATATGGCCAAATTCCAAAAGGATGAGAAAGAAGAGTCATTGAGGTCAATTTTCGAAGTAGTATATAGGGACCAAAAAATAAAAAATAAAAAGCTAGAAAACGAAGAAAAAGATGCATGTAAGTTGTGTAGAATGGATGGAAATAGAGTTTGGTGCACAGTTCATTCAATCAAATAAACACTCAATATCAATTTTCGTAGAATCCATATGTAACAGCTTACAATAGCAGCATAAATATCAAACATTACACATATAATATGAATATATGAAATATGATCAAATGCAGTAGAAGACCTAGAGGCAGCACTCTTCCAAATAAAAGCAGCAACAAAGTGCAGCCAAACTGCAAATGAAAGGAGGAAGGAGAAGTTAGAAGAAAATTGACGTCATTAAGCAATAATCTAAACCATACAATTAGCATGTTTGGCACTGCTATTGCAAATAAACTGATAAATCCATTAACTCAACAAGCAGCACACACTGGTCTGGTGTAATGTATAAACAGCTTAATCTGCTCGTCTCTTTGATGTGAATATTGTACAGAATCAGATAAAGTAAAGATCTGTCACAGAAATCATGACGACTTGATTGATACTATCAACGTATCCAACTCAACAAATAATAAGAAGTGACTGAGTCCTGATCGTCAAATCGTGTAAAAACAGTTTAGTCTCCAATGAAATCACCCATTTCTTGATTTGCAGCCTTATGTTGAAAAAGGGTATAGGCAACACAAACATTAAAAAAAATAAATAAATAAATCATCACATACCATCCCTTGAGAAATGAAAAGCAACCGCTCTCCTCATGGCGGTCCACCACCGGAGGGGGTAGAGGCGGTGGATTATAGCCTCAGTCGAAGTAATCTTGATAACCAGGCGGAGGAGGTGAAGCATAGGACCCTGGCGGTGGAGGTGGAGGATAGGACCCTGGCAGTGTAGGTGGAGGATAGGACCCTGGCAGTGTAGGTGGAGGATAGAACCCTGGTGGTGGAGATGGAGGATAGGACCCTGGTGGTGGAGGTGGAGGATAGGCCCCTGGTGGTGGAGGAGGATAGTCAGGCGGTGGATAGCCGGGGGGTGGCGGATATCCAGGCTGAGGCCCTGAATTGCACTATTATACGTACTCAATAAATTTGCACATATCAATCAATCAGAGTAATCTAAATAGAGTCACGGAAAGTTCAAATCTGATAAGGAAAAAACTACAAATTGGTAAAAGAATATATATAATTAATTATTATCTAATTCACCAAATTTGCAAAGTAATATAGAATTCATTGAATGAAATTCCACTTAGAGATTAACAAAAGAACAAGAAATGCAGGAATGGCATGATCAGAACAAGAAATTAAAACATTAAATAAAATAAATGAAATCACCTGTGGAAGGTGGGGGATAGTCAAGACGGTGGTAACTCATTTTTGGTGGGAGTATGAGATAGTAATGGAACTCTAAATGGCAAAAAGAGAGAGTATTGGCAAATGGCAAATGCAAATAACAAAGCTTATTGGCAGAAGGATGTTTGGCAAATAGTAATAGGCCCTTACAGTAACAAAGGTGGCCCAGCATAAAAGCCTTTCGGCCTTTCCTACCAAACCGTCAACTTTCAAACATCATACATCCCCACAACTGCGTATTACACACTTCGCAATTATAAAAAATGAATAAAATTGATATTATAAAATACAGAAAATATAAACATTCAATTAAATTTATTATTTAAATTTTTTTCGAAAAAAATTTATCAAAAAGGAAACAAGACGCGACATGCAATGTTTTCCTCCTATTTCCCCTTCCATTTTGTGGGCCAAAATTGTTCTTTACAAAACTCTAAAAATTAAATTTACCTGAAGAAAAAGGTCGATTGCTATTTGTAAAGAAGTCCTTGTAACTTGTAAACAATAGACAACAATAATGTTTTTGAGACCAGACCAGGTCCTTATCTTAATAAGCCTGGAAACTTTTTTGGTCTATTTCTATGAGATAACATCTACAAGTCAACATTCCTTACATTTACTAGGAGCTCCCTTCTTCTTGAAAAATAACGCTACTTCTTCCGCCCCTTACGTAATTTAACTTCATAACGAAGATAACAAAATAAAATGGTGTCTGGATTACGTGGTGGTAGATTAGGAAAACTATCAATCCCTAATAAACTATAAAAATATAAACAGTGCATAAGCTCAAATTTCATTTCATCTAATCTATCATGGCAGGCACACCACCACAAGAAACGCAAGCAACCTACCTACCACCATCGGAGGAGGAAGCCAAGAAATTGGGCACCCACATCGTGGGGCCACCAGCAGCACCTACTGTCCACCTTGACAACCAAAAAGCAGCCTTGTGGAATGCGGCTGACCACCAAAAAATCTATCAGCAGCCTAACCTTGTTTATTCCCCTGTGGACAAGCCCAGGAACAACCCCTTTGAACCTGTGATCGACGCTTTCAACACCTGAAGTAAGAAAGCAGAAACCATTGCCCGTCACATCTGGCACCATCGTAGGTCAACTGAATTTTCCTACTTTCCAAATTAACTTTAAATATTCTATGGTTATCGGTGTTCGAAAATTTCTGACTTTCTGCGTGATCATTGGCTAGTATTTAGACTGATTAACATAGCCCATGAATGTTTTCTGTTTTTGTTAGTGAAAGATAAAATTTGTGATAAAGGGTGCGGATCTAAAACCTTGCAGTTAAAACGGGATCGTCCGTGTCGGGGGCTGCGTGGGGAAAGGTGAATTTGACAGTGAAAGCAATAACAGAGGGTGGATTTGAGTCTCTATTCAAGCAGATATTTGAAACTGAGCCAAACGAGAAGCTGAAGAATACATTCGCCTGTTACCTTTCAACATCTACTGGCACAGTTGCTGGAACCCTCTATCTATCTACTGCTCGGGTAGCTTTCTGCAGTGACCGCCCTCTTTCCTTCATAGCTCCATCACGGCAGGAGACATGGAGCTACTACAAGGTGATGATGCCATTGGGAAAAATAGGACAAGTGAACCCAGTGATCATGAAAGAAAACCCACCAGAAAAATATACTCAGATTTCCACTGTTGATGGTCATGACTTCTGGTTCATGGGCTTCGTTAATTTCGAGAAAGCATTGCATCATCTCTTAGATGCTGTGTCGAATTTTAGGACAACTGAAATTGCAGTTTAGCAGATTTGCGTGCTTGATGCTAGTGTTTTTCAATTTTCAGCAGTTTCTTGGGTGCTGTACCACTGTATGGCTTCTTTAGTTTTCATGTATTTCATGTTGTGAATTTGCTTGTCTAGTTTTCTTGGTTTATATTTTTATAAATTAATTTGGTTCTAAGATTTAAATTTGAAATTTGACGACTTATAAAGATTCACTGGTAGCTAGCTACTTACTTTGTATTATAAGTGATTGCGTTCCATGATTTCTGTTTGCAACTCTAAAGTTGTGTCGAGATAAATACAGTTCGTGAGGCAAATACTAATTCTGATTGAAATTAGTATTTGGACCTTGTAACAGAAAAAGATAGGTTAATTGACACTCTGCATTTGTTTT
This sequence comes from Omphalea diandra, assembly GCA_949677035.1. Classification (NCBI taxonomy): domain Eukaryota; kingdom Viridiplantae; phylum Streptophyta; class Magnoliopsida; order Malpighiales; family Euphorbiaceae; genus Omphalea; species Omphalea diandra. The sequence continues at coordinate 14,460 of CATIWR010034685.1, forward strand.
TTTTCCTAAAAACTTTTGTAGTCTACAACTTTCATATTCTACGTTTTCTAAAAAATTATTTTTGGTACATTATTATTATTATTTTATATTATCTTTTATTTTTCTTTACAATTTCACATATATTGCACCATTCAGTATTGTATCCGCGTTACTTTTCATTTGCACTGATATTTTTTTTGCTTTGTTGTGTATCTAATTTTTATTCATATGTTTTTTTATTTTCATATATGATTTATCACGTTTTGACTTCTCTGTCTCTCTATAAAAAATATTAAAAAATAGAGATATATGTGGATTTTTATTTTTATTTTTTCTAAGATTTAATAGATATTTTTATTGTTATTGTTATTTAAAATAAAAAATCATAAGTTTTTATGTATTTTAGATAGAAAAAAATAGTTAACAAATGAATATTTTTGAGTTAAAAATCACTCATGAATAGAGAGAAAATCATGTTTGTTAATGGTTGAAGTTGATGTCTACTTTTTAATTTTTTTATTTCTTTTTGTTCATCGATAGTTGCATAAATTAAAAATAAATCTAAAACAAACATTTTCATGGAAACTGTTTTCTATTTTAATTTTTAAAAATTTTAAACTCTGAAATAAAAAAATAAAATAAATATAAACATTTTACTGTGTATAAATATATTTTACTTGTTCTGTTATAAAAAAAAAAATTGTATTTGTTAAAAGTTAAAGATAATGTTAAGTTCTAATTCTTCTTCTTCTTCTTTTATTTTATCAATGATTTTACTAAACTAAAAGTAAACCCAAAATAAACCATTTGTAAATCAGTAATAAATTATTGATAAACATTGTATGGTGTAAGAATAACTAAATGAAAATATTGTCTCAAACGTAAACCCAAAATAAATAGTTTGTTAACCAGTAATAAACAAAAAAAATAAATTAGTAATAAACCATTTGTAAATATTATACAATGTAAGGAAAATCAAACGCAAACATTGTCTTCAATTTCTAGCAACTTGATTTTTTCTTTTTTTTTTTAATGACTGATATAGACTCAAATATACTTATTTTTAACTGTTTTTCATTTATAATATATCAAAACTCATGATCTTTTTATTCTAAATAATAAAACAAATATTCAAAATCATATTAAATATATTTTAAAGTGATAAACATATATAATGAGAAACTTTCTCTCTCTAAAATAGAATATGTAAATCTATGACTGTTTGCAAGGAAAAATATATATTTTATTAATTTTGATCCATCAGAAAATGTGAATGAATTTTAAAAAGGTTTGATCAAAGAAAACTTGTTTAAGAAGAAAAATCAATAATGGTGAACGATTATTTTGAAAACATTAATTTTTTATTTAATGAATTCAATTGGTTAAAGTAAGAAGATCTTTATTCTTTTTTTTATGGTATCAATTATTTAGAGATTTGGTTGAGCCCATTGATTATGAACAGCAGAGAAGAAGTGTAAAATTGTAATATTCTATTGAAAAGTGATTTTTTCAAGGAAATGCAGTTAGTTAAGGTATATTTGTCATTAATTATTAATTTTTAGATAATCTTGTCCATTACCCAAAAAGATAAAGGTTTGGGCTTAGAGGCCTAATTGTTTTCGAAACCAATACAAGTCCAAAGATCCAAACTTGGCCTTTGCTAATAAATTCTGGGAAAGCCCACTTGCTTTTCTTTTAGGAGAATGATTTAGGTTACGGTTGCCTTGTATTTCGCATGGCCTGGGCTGTGGGCCTAGAGAAATGCACATGGCTAATTGGAGCCGGTCTCTTATCATATGTAATTAATATACATTTTCTGTATAAATAAAAAAATTTTGGCGTTTGAAAAAAGCAAAGTCGCATCACATTGGGCACTTGTTTTGAAGCATGGGTAGTGCTGATGATGGGGGCCATTACCATTGAATAATAGAATAGGGCTTGGATTTTGCAGTTTGAATGAGGAATCTTGGGGAAGCACATATGGATGTTTTGTGGTTCTGTTCTGGGCCGTGGGGGCACACAGTAAATAATTCTGCAAAGTACAGGCCACACAGGTCTCTCACTCTCAGTTTCTGCTTCTGGCCTTCCAATACCTTAAATAAATCTCTCCTCTTTAAAGCCTATCCATGCACTACCACCAGAAACATGTTTACAGGAGCCCCTTGTTTTTGGGTCTACTTGTTATTTGTCTTCTGCTACAAAATTGATTCTAAAACAGGACTAGCCATCTGCATATCTTGGCCACTCGCGAGCTTGTGTCCTATATATTTCTCTTAACTACATCCACTACAATTAGTTGTATAGAGAGAGAGAGAGAGAGAGATAAAAGTGAGCAAGAAGAATAGGTATGGATTATCTTATTTAGAATGGGCAAGGTAAAACGGATGTAAGTAAAGTGCAAAACACAGAAGCAGAGAAACGATGCAAAGTGGAAGAAAGACACAAGTGCACAATGATACCGAAACCGACAAACCTATACATACTGACTTCCCTACCCATAACCGTTTCTATTGTATAAAGATAAAGAAGGTATAGGTTTTAAGGGGATGCGGGTCCTTATACTTGCTTGCCAGTATACATATCAATATCACTCCCCTTTGACCACCCATCCACTGCACTACCAACTAGCAACCAAACAAAACAACCCAAATTAGTAAATTATTGTATGTATTAAGTTGGAAATTACTAAATGATTATAAAATGATAATTTTTTATGAAATCTTTAGGTTGGGTATAAATGAAGCTGCTTGGTAAGTTCTAAGAAATATAGATTATACTAAAAGATTATAAAATGATAATTTTTTATGAAATCTTTAGGTTGAGTATAAATGAAGCTGCTTGGTAAGTTCTAAGAAATATAGATTAGATAATTAATTTATTGATCTTTCCTTACATATATCTGTGGGCTGACTATCTCCTTTTTTCTTTTTACCTTGGAGTCTTTATGTGGGCTGACTATCTCTTTTTTTCTTTTTACCCTGGAGTTTTTCATCTATATATATATATATATATATATATATATATATATATATATATATATATTGTTTTATAGTTTATTTTATTTTTATATCTACACACAGAACAGAGAGACAAACAGTGGCCTGAGAGCAGAGGTGCGAGGGG
>CATIWR010034693.1:0-14728 GCA_949677035.1 Omphalea diandra
TGGTTATTTCGTATAAAGTCTTTGATACAAAACTTGTAATGTATCCCTTATTCCTTATGTTTTTAACTTGATATATTTATGGAATGCACATGTTTAGAGAGAGTTTCATGCATTTTATTACTTAATATATCTATATTTTGATATGTTTGATTTGATTGATTGTGTGATGAATTTGAGGTTTTTTATATTTCAAATGTATAAATCAATCATAAAAAATCATTTATGAAAATTCTTAAATTTCTAGCCCTAGTTTATGTGTTCAAGCATCTTTAAATATTTGAATTATTTTGCATTTATGTTTTTTATATATAAAATTCCAATGCAATTTATGTTTCATCCATTTATCTTTTTATATGACATATTGTGATCAATTGTGCAAAATTACATATGTTTGCTATTCTAATTTAAGTTTGTACAATTGACAAGTTTGTGGACATTCCCTCTCATATTCCCCATTCTCTCTCTTACTCTTTCCTATTCCTCTCTTTTTGATCTTGACAAAGAGGGAGAGATAATTGACTGAATATACAAAGAGGAAACATATAAAAAGGAGAGATGAAATTGAACTACATTTGTAATAAGCTAAGACAATGATCTTATTAGAATAACTAAGGGGAAGTATGGTTGAGGGGGGAGAGGGGGGGGGGGGGGGGCAATTTCATACCTATCATTTGAATCACTTCATAATCATTCTCTTAGGAGTATGCATAATTGATTCTTTATTCTTTGCATATTCAATTTAGATTGTCAAAATCAAAATGGGGGAGATTGTTAGATTAGGTGATTCAAACTTAAGTGAAGACTCTATTTTGATCTTAACAATATATATTAGAAGGTTATAATATCAATTTTACGTGTGAGCTTATAAAACATTAAGAGAATGAGTGAAATACCCAATTGGTGAATTGGAGAGTGGATGTAGGGTTAGTTAATACCCGAACCACTATCAAACTCTTATGTTCATTCTTCTCCTACTCTTTCTCTAATCTTTCATTTTTATGAGCTTCCTCTAAAATCAAAAGTTTAAATTTGCCACCAAATCAACCCCACCTTTTTGGTGCAATAGGGCCAATAATTGTTATCAGAGCTAAGTCTCAATTCAAGCCTTAATTGTGTGAGAAAAGTTCAATGATAAAAGAAGGAGTCCACTTTTACCTTAATCCCCACTTTGTTGGTAATGATTATGTTCTTTGGAAGCATAAAACTGAGATCTATCTTGATAGCGATCTCATCAACTTATGGGATTATATACTTGAAGAGTGGAAGCCTTCAACAAAGATGGTAGAAAGAGTAAAGGTGGCAATTGCAAAAGAAGAATGGAGTGAAACACAAAGGAAGGCAAATAGGAAGAACAAGAGGCCAATAACTATTTTCCTAAGCTCCATGTCAATAGAAGAAATTGGAAGAGTCTAACATTGTCAAACTACACATGCCATATGGAAAGCACTAGATAACTATCATGAGGGCACAACTCTTGGATAGCACATTCTGCCTCTTTGGCTTGTAAGATGCATACATAAAAGCATGATTATCCTTTTTCCTAGGCTTTTTGGTGTATGCATGTGTTAGTGTTATACTCTTAGGCTTTGCATCAACATTAGCCTTTTGTGAAGTGCTTAGTGATTCAACACCTTGAATACTAGGTGTTCTAAAAGGTGAAGCTCTAACAAATACACTCTTAGAAGTAGAGGAAAAGGCATGATTATATCCAATGCCATGTTTCACACTAATATCTCTTTGAGAGCCCAAAAGTAAATCCAGTTTTCTTTTCCTTTTATAAAATTTGAAAGAGTGTTTTTCAAATCTAAGACCTCTTTTTTAAATAATCATTTTGTTTAGAAAGAGTTTCATAAATTTATTTTTAGAGTTCAACTCTTCATTCTCCCTTTCCGAAGCATTAATTTTCATTTTCAAGAATTCTCTTTCATTTGAATATAGGAAAAGTGCTTTCGAAAGAAGTTTCTCTTTTTCTTTTCTTAAACAATCAACTTCATTTAGAAGCTCATCTTTAATTTTACAAATAGAGGAAAATTCATTTTTCAACGATTCATTTTCATTTCTCAAAATCTTCTTTTTGAAGAAAGATTTATCCAAGTCATTATTTGTTGATTTTAAAGCCTGAATAAGATTTTCTATTATGAACATCTCATTGATATCATCATTAGATTCACATACCTTACTTGAGGAGCCTTTATTCGATTCATCGTTCTTGGTCATTAGACATCCAACTTTCGCTTTATTTTTGACCTTCGTCCTTTTTATCCTTCTATTGCAGGAGAATTCATCGTCACTTATGGATGTGGAATTCATTAAGCTTCTTCTCCTTTCCTCTAGATGAATGTCTTTTAGCTCCATGAACATATTGCTTCCTCTAGTTTGAATTGGTCCATTTTTTAGAAAGCTTCCACGGTAAGAGGACTTAATAGTTGCCATGATTACGTACCTCTTGCATGTGAGAAATGAGTTGGTGTTGCCCTAACCTAATGACCTATCCCCTAATTTTGTGAAAAAAGAGACCAAGCAATAGGAAAAGGAAAATTAACATCAATGTAAGTGAAATTAGGAATATCTTGAGTGCCTTACATAATGATATGTTGAGGAGACTCAAGATAAGATTAACTAGGGGTTAATTGAAGAGACTTGAAGGAGAGAGGCATCTTGAAAGATAGGTAGAGAGGGAATAACCTGTTTCATCAATAATTGTTAAACCATAATGATGTGAAAAAAATAAAAAAAACAAAGAAATGAAAAAAAGAAATAATCCCACTAAGTGGAAAATCTGAAAAGGGTTATTTAAGCAAAAGTTAGGGAGGAAGTAAAAAAAGAGTTGATACATATTTGGTTAGAAACCTGAAAGGGCTAGCCAATAACAAACATCATATTTTACTATTAGATGTGCCATAGCTATATTTGCATTGAATGAATGAGGGCATGGAATTATGGTGTCAACATACATGAGAATGACCAAGCTGCCCCTTCAAAAAAAGAAGAAAAAATAAAAATAAATAAAAAAAATGAAGTGAAAAAGCTCACTAAGTAAAAAAACTGAAAAAGTAGCTTAGGCAAAAATTAGAGCCAAAAAAAAAAAAAAAGAAAAGAAGAAGAAGAAGAAGAAGGAGAAGAAGAAGGAGAAGAAGAAGAAAAAGAAGGAGAAGAAAAATGAAAGCTTGCTAGGTTGAAAACCCATAAGGGCAACCTAGGTAAAAGTTAGAGTAGCCTGCTAAATTGAAAACCCGAAAGGAAGAGTTAGGCAAAAGTTAGCGCATAAAAATTAAAAAAAAAAAAAGAAAAATAAAGAGGAGAAGTAGATGGCTACCATCAAACTTTGGCACATATTTGCAAATCAAAAGATCTATGCCTGTGTAAATATTAGAGCGCTCCTCTAGGTCTAGCAGGTGCTAGACACTAAAGAGAGCAAAAGTTTGTAGTGTTTTGAATTTAAAGGCGAGTGTACTAGGTTTAACAAGTTGCCAATGATACCAAAGCTTTATCATGTGTTTCATTTGACTTTCAAGTTTTAGGGTTTTTGATGTCTTTACTTAGCCAATTTCTGTAGTGCCCCTGAGTAGTTTTGTTTTATTCATGTATTCTAAGCATTCTATATTGCACCATCATTCATGAATCGAACATTGTATGCTATGTGAGGATGTATACCCTAATTTTGTTTTAATGATTATTCCTTTTAGATGGCTTAAGAGGCAAGAAAACATGTGCAACAAACTGTCATTGGCTTTTGAGAAGCATGAAGAAAGGATCCAAATAAAGCTCATAGTGTAATTCAACCTAACCTCCTAAGATCAATAATGCTAAATTCTTGGGGGTCGAGGTAAACTTATGAGAAAATCTGCTTATAATAACACTAACATAATCCATTTCATTCTTTTTCAGGATGTTATCATGAAAAAATAATAAGTCTTCAATAAAGTCGCCAAAGATGACAGATAAGGTCAACAATTATAGTAAAAGCCATCATCATCATCGAAGGATAAAAAATTAAAAGGATATGTTCTTAAAGAATGTTAAGCATGAATCACTACAAGCATCCTAAATAGGTATAAGCTAAAATAAAGAAGCAACTAGTCTCAGTGACACTTAGATATGTCTTTGGTCTTTCTTAGTGTTCAGTTCCTAAAGTCATGAAATCTTACAACTTTCTGCATAAATGGTTTATACAACTCTGATAATAAGCTACCTTTTTACCACTATAAGAGAGGTTCTGAGGAGCATGTATGAGGACAAGTACATAGAAGAAGGATAATCACAAAGGCATCGTGGGTCTTATGGGAAGTTCTAAAAAAGTGGTCTTTGTAGCGTCGAGATTGCATTCCAATTACTCAATTGTGTTATTAGGAACCTATGTATAGAAAATAGGAATTCATGCAAGCATGACAATGTAAGAGGAAAGGGGTAATACCTTATAATCAAGGAAGAGTTTGCATATGAGAGTCTTAGATTAAAGGACACCTGATGAGGGATGATGATGTCAAACTAAGCTATAGGGTTGGGCTAGATATATTATGAGTAAGGCAACAAATGACAAAAAAGTTTGTAATATGCCAAAGAATTATGCCTAACAGAAGTTCAATAATAGGTGAAAGATAAGACTGTGAAGTTATGCTCTCTACGGCTTGAATGCTGGAAGATCCGCCTCTTATGGCTTTACAAGCATGTGCTTTCATGTTAATAGTCATCATTGCACTAACGATTTACTGCATGAAGGCGTAGAGAGAAAGAACCAACCATATGAAGACTCTTCTCTATGACTAGTGGTATGCGAGAACGCTGAGAAATTGTTATTACATGGACCCCACTCATGCGCCTTTAACGTCTCTCAAAAAATTAGTAATAAGGCTTTGGCCTATAGTAGAAAGATGCTCTCATGCTTATTGGACTCACCAAAGAGCTATTGAGTTTTGATGCTTATCAGAAATAAATATGTAGTCGAGTTATGCATTAGAATCAACTTAGAGCACAAACTTCACCCATCAAGGCAGCAAATTAGCAAGCTAATCCAAGTATGTGCATATGAATTATCTTTATTGAACAAATACAACTTTTGTTTATTTTCAGGCCCTTTACTATAAAGAGCTAAGATCTCCAATCTTTTTTAATGAAAATGCAAATTGTGAGTTCCAACTCCTTTGAGTGTCTACTTGAGGTATAAACAACAAAATTTGAACATTAGGGGCTGTAATGATTAGACCTAATAGGAAGTCATGCTCACATGCTCAGACCTAAAAGAAAGAGGAAAAAGAGGAAGAAAGGAGACAATACCAATAAGATGATGATAGAAAGGGCAAATTCACAAATAGTCAAATCTATATAGCAATGTAGGAGATGCAACACTGCCCAATTAATCCAAGCTACAATAACCAAGTCCTTCAAAGAAAGCAAGAGGAGCATATATATGGTGTTCAAAACATCAAAGAACAACATGATGTTGAGTGGGTAGGAAAGAAGACATCAAGCTAATTGAACAATCTCAACCTTTTTGAATGTTGGATGTCATCCTATATGAGGTGTCATAATAAAAAGTTTTCAGAGACTTTAGTGGAAATATGAACTTGGGGAACCGAATAATGCATTCTTTCTTCTATCAGGGATAAAATAAAGGTGTATAAAGGTCAAGGTCAATCAAATAGGAAGGGTCCCTTGAACAATTAAAGCTAGTGGTTACTGAAAATGATGCTAGGTTATCAGGTTGGTGGCAACCTCGTTAGTAGAAAGATGGAACTTGTGAGTAATGTCCATTTACCATTCCTAAATTATCATCATATGTTACATTAGGTTTGAGATAAAAGATAGAGAGGATGTTGATGAATTTGACTGTTATATGCTTCTGCATTATTCTCAGAAGCTTAGTGTACCATTACCTTATTATGTGCATATTCCCTCATTCTCTTGAAATAAGAATCAAACTAAGGAGAAGAGCACATAAATCAAAGCTTGAAATGAAGTATAGAAGAATAAAATATGGAAAAAGAAAAATGAGCAAAATGGGCAAAAAGACCACCTCCAAGGCAATACAAACCAAAAGATTAGACTTTTGCATGATAATATGAGGATCACAAAGGTTTCACTAATGACACTATTGTTTAGACTTTTGCATAAGTAGAGGCAACAAAAGAACCTTGATGCTGGATGAATTGATAAAGCTTTCATAGACCATTATATCCTTTTGAGTTGTAAGGATAAAATAGAAAGGAATAATTTAAGCCTTGCAAAAGAGAAAGCGCAAGAAGGAAATTTGCAACAATCTAAAAGGTAAAGACAAAATGAGATGACAAGGCAAAACATAAGGATAAGATATGTCAGATGTGAAGCCTTTTAAAAAGGAAATACCAGCCAAGGAAATAAAGGAATTAAGCGCATTTTAGAACCATAAAGCTCAATCTGATGCCTCTCATGACTTAACTACAAACACCATAAAGAGAGAGCAAACCAATCAACTATAGAATTTGCCAACTGCTTGATGTGGTCTGATAGGAAGACTAATCAGATAAGAAAGATAGGACAACTTTGACAAAGATCTCCTATTATGGGCTTAATTTAAATGGACAATAAAGATGAAGGACATTGGATAGATGCATTTCTTAATGAAGATGATTGACCAATAAGAGATACCAGTTACATAAAGGGCCTAGCAAGTGAGAATCTTTTAGTAATAGACCAAAAGAGTCAAATGTCATGTCAAAAGGCATAAAAAAATTTCAATAATGACAACAGCTAAAATTTTTACATGACATCTGAGCAGATGGCTAAGAAGTCTCGAAAGGAATCACTAACGTTCTAACAAGAATAAGATTAAGAAATCAGGGCACTTTAGGCACAATAATAGGCTATAATGAAAACTTACAGTGCAAAAGAAGTAAGGTGAAGCAAAATTACCATGGGATAGATGAAGATCCTAACCACAAGTGAAGGAACTGAAAAAAATATTCGACTAAGTAAAAGGCCAAAGTAAGAAGAGATAAAATGAAAACTTCATAAAAGAGACATGCCAAGTAAAAGACATGGAGACTCCTATTAAGTCCAAAGGCTAAAGATATCAAAGAAGATTGCTAAGCAGGAGCTCGAGTGATTTAACAAAATTGCTAAGGAAGGGAGACTTCAGATATGATATCCTCTACCATATCTTTTAATCATTTTTTTAAACATTTAAGTTGCTAATGTACTCTTTTTTTGTCCATTATTATTATGACATTATTTTCTAAGCCAGAGTAAAATGAGAATAAAGTCAAGAATAGAGAAGGTACACTCTTAGTTCTATAAGGTAAAAAAAAGAAGGATAGACTGAGAAGGAAGCAAATCAACCCCCACTAGAGATGAAACCAAGATAGGTGCAGTAAGAAGAAATGGAATGAAATGACAAAAAAAGAAAAAAAATGCATCAAAAAGTCATCATAGCTCTATCCAAACCATTGTGGAAGAGAAGGGGTAACTGACTTGCTAGGAAGAGTAAGAGATCGAGTTTGAGCCATAAAGTTAACCTAAGGCCCTAAAAAAGATAATGGTCGACTTCAGCTATAAAATGGAAAGGAGGATTATTGAAAAGGTGAGTAAGCATGCCAATGAGATTGTAAAAAGGGGGGAGGCCTCTACTAATAAAACTAACAGAGGGAAAATACTGATGAAGATGCCCCAACCTCCAGTGATTGATGATGATATATTTAGAATGAAAAAGTAAGATGAGAGCAAGCTTGTTAGGGAAATAGGAAGTATTACTAATGTTCTAGACAAACCCATGGAAAGTGAGATGGGGAACATTTGATTTGATGACTTTGATAAATAGTTGGAGAAAATACATAAGGATCTAGGTGTTAAAGGTTTAGAAAAAGGTATAGACATTGAAGAATTGCTTACTCAAAACCTAAAAGACTTTCAGCTAATTTTTGCATGCTTGAGCTCCCGAAGTTCACAGGAACCTAGAATGCAAAGGACCATATCTGCTCATATGTCCTAATCATGAATGCATCCAAGGTCCCAATGGACACTATGTTCGAGCTTTTTGAATTATCATTAGAAGGGTCCACAAAGACATGGTATTTCAACTACCCAAAGACCATTAAAGAAGACTGAAAGAAACTAAAAAAAAGCTTTTTGAGAGGCATTACGCTTGTAATTCAGATATAAAGGTCACGTTGTAAGACTCGGAGTATTTGATGGAGAAAGTTGGTGAAAGCTTTAATGACTACATCAGGAGATGGAAAGAGACAACTTCAAAGGTGACTATAAAGCCTACAAAGAGAGAACAAGTTAGGATAATTATAAAAGGGCTTTACCTAGAATTGGCACAAGAATTAGAGGAATTTTGATAAAAAACTTAAGGATCTGAGTTGAGAAGACAATATTAGGGAAGAAGAAATGCCCCCGTCTTAACCTCAGGCTGAAGGGAACAAGATGACAAATGTAACGCAATAAGGACACGAAGACAATTCATGGATTTAGGAATGCCTCTGTCTAAGGCATTTGAGAGGTTGTAGAAGAAGGGAGTGTTGAAGTCCTTAGCACCGAGACTACCTCCTAATCTACTACCTAGAGGTATGACCTTAATGCTTATTGCACTTTTCATCAAGAAGTAAGTCACAACATCAATGACTGCTTAAGACTGATACACGATCTTCAGGATCTCATCAATAACAAGATGATTATTTTGAAGAAGTTTGAAAGGCTCAGCATCCAAGGGAACACTTTCCTAAACTATTATGTTGTTTCTCCCTTAAATCAGAGGACATTTATAATAAATTATAGAATTCTTGAGGAGTTCTCAAAGGAGGTTATCGTTATTTGCATTATTAATCCTAAGGAAAGCTCAAATGAAGATGCAAAAGAACTGTAAAGAAAGAGAATTATTTAGCTATAGGTGAAGAGTGATTAAGAGAAAAAAATTGGACGAGTGAGCCATGTAAGTCGAAGTGGAAAGTATTACCCTAATAAAGAGACCACTAAGGAATCGAGGGTTAAAAAGAAGTCAAATTAACTTATTATGAAAGAGAAAGAAGCTGATAATCCTATTGTGGAACAATTAAAGAAGATGTTAACCTAGATTAGTGTATGAGAGTTGGTCATTACCTCTTAGAAACATAAGAGGGCCATGGTTGAGACTATGTCTAACCAAACAATTTCCAGTGAAGCCACTTTAAAGGATGTCGTTGCATTGATGAATCATAAAGGCAAAATCACTTTCTCGAGTAAGGATTTGCCATTAGAAGGAAGGGATCATAATCTGGCCCTATTCATTTGAGCTGAGGTGAAGGGAAGACATATGCCCTGTGTGATAGTTGATGATAGCTCTAGGATTAACATTTACTCATCAAAGTTTTTACACAAGTTTGGGTTATTTAAGAAAGATTTGAAAGCTTCTAACAATGTCATTCTAGCCTATGATGACAGTAGGAGGCCGAGTTTTAGTATTTTTAAAATCCTAATCAAAATGGGCATAGTAGAGACAATGATGGAATTTACAGTCTTGGATATCCCAATCACCTCCTCACTTTTATTAGGAAGACCATAGTATCACCTATTGGGTGGTGTGCCTTCAATTGTTCACAAAAAAGTTAAGATTCTTTATAAAGGAGAGATTGTGACCATTTGAGCAAAGGTTTGGGAAATTGTATCAACTTTAAGTATGACAACCTTATGTAAGAAGTAGTGTCAAAATAAGGACATTAGGAGAACAAGTAAGCAACTCAATGAATAAGCTCATGTGAAGATCAAGATCCTAGTGAACCACCAAGAAAAGTAAAGCCTGTAAAACACCATTAAGCTTGATGATCTTGTATCCTTAAAGCACATGAGTTTTTAATTTATTTTGATTTGATTATTTATCATCATAGCACTATTTTCCAAACCTATGTAAAGGGAGAAACCTGAGAAGAAAATAAAGAGCGAAACTAAGAAGAAAGGTTGAGTGAAATTTAAGGAATCAAAGAGAGAAAAAGCAAGCAAAGCTAGAAGATAAAGCAAGAGAAAAATAAAAAAAGGCAAAATAAGAGAGAAAAATCAAAGAGTTAAGACAAAAAGAGAAATGAGAAAAAAAAGTGAGCAAAACCAAGAGATACCAAAAGAATGAGGCCAAAGTGCAAATGAAAAGAACCAAGAGCCATACTAGAAGTCAAAATGAAGAGAATTAAGAGTAATGCCAGAATGCAAAATGAAGAGAACCAAGAAAGATGACAGAGGATAAAATAAACAAGAACACAAAAGAAATGTTGGAGGGCAGAAATGTGAATGCTGAATTATAATCCTATGAATAGAGGAAGATATTTGACTTTGATACTTGTTAGAGGGTTGCTAAGAATCTTAGTACTTGCTAGAGGGCTATTAAGAATCTTAGTACTTGCTAGAGGGCTGCTAAGAATCTTAGTACTTACTAGAGGACTATTAAGAAGATCAGCTTTGATACTTGCTAGAGGGCTACTAGAAGAGAATATTTGACCTTGGTACTTGCTAGAAGGTTGCCAAAAAGCTTAGAACCTATTAGAGGGCTACTAAGAAGATCAACTCTAGCACTTGCTAGAGGGTTAGTAGAGGAGAATATTTGATCTTGGTACTTGCTAAAAGGTTGTTAAGAAGCTTAGTATCTACTAGAGGCTACTAAGAAGATCAACTCCAGTACTTATTAGAGGGCTACTAAAAGGTGAAATTTAACCTTGGTACTTATTAAAGGGCTGCCAAAGAGCTTAGTACTTGCCAGAGGCCTACTAGGGAGATCAACTTCAGTACTCGCTAGAGGGCTACCAAAAAGCTTAGTAGTTGCTAGAGGGCTGTTAAGGAGATCAACTCCAGTACTTGTTAGAGGGTTGTTGGAATGTAAAATTCAACGTTGGTACTTACTAGAGGACTGCTAAGAATCTTATTACTTGCTCGAAGAGCTGCTAATAAAATTGTATACTTTTGTATCTTTTATCTTATGATTAAGTTTGTAACTAATACTTTATTGTGTCTTATCTAACAATCATTTCTCAACTATTATTTTTCATGCCCCACAAAGCAGGGGTGAACTATAAGCATCAGAATTTGAACCTCTGGATGCAAAGCCTGATGATGAAGATCACTGAACCAATTCTCCAAAATGCAAATGAAACTGTCGAAGGAGTAAATTAAAAGCCTTAAGAAGCCTTGGAGAAATCCAAAACTAAGCCCAAAGCTGCCTGCCATGCTTAATGGGTTGTACAACCAATCAAGTAGGGTTGTACAACCTTACATAAGGTTGTACAACCTATGCTAAAACCCTAGTTCATATATCCTTCTAGAACTAGTCCTCCCTTAAACCCTAAGTCTGCACAACATTGGCAAAGAGATGTACAACCCATTCCTGACTATACGACCTATATGCAAGCCCTAATTCTAGGAGATTCATCTCCCTTTTTGTGATTGGATACGTCTATAGTGCAATAAAAACTATTTCTGAGATTGTGCACTCACCTAACACCTATAAATATCCCCTATTTTAAAGATAGAAGGGAGGCTTGGCAACTCTATGGTTACTCTACTAAAATTACCTCTTAAACATAGAAATCATAAACTCTAACTTACCTTAGTTCACTCCAAGGTAGAACTAGACCTAATCTATTCATTCTTATGCATTCCCTAAGTGTTTTGGAGAAAAGCATTGAACTTGTGAGCCTCTGAGGGCATAAAAACACACAAAGGCATCTAGGAATCCCTTCACTCTCCCCTTTCTACTTTTTTTTCTCTATTTTCAAAATGCAGGAAACAAGGGGTTGTACAACCTTGTTTATGGGTTGTACAACCTTGTTTATAGGTTGTACAACCCTAATATTAGGTTGTACGACCTATTTTGACTAGTAGATAATTTTTTGCAAAGTCTATTTTCTTCCCCTCATTAAGATTTCTTTCTTTTTGAAGCTTTTTTATAATATTTTTTTTTTACTCTAGTGGCAGAGAAGGGTTTAATGACCTAGGACCCTTATTCCTCTCAAAAATAATCTTGGTTATGCTTCATATGGTTTTTTTGTTGCTTACCATACCAAGCAAAAACTCTTAAGATCTTTCATTTGATTTCAAAAAGGTGCTTAATTATGTTTTAACCATCTCAGGGCCATGATCAAGTGAGAACCTTCAAGTTCCATTGAACTTGAAAGCTCACTGTGTTGGGAGTTTATATACTTGAAGTATGTGAATAATGTTTTGACCTTCAATCTTCCCTAATTTTGTGTTTTATGCTGACCCCATATGGTTAGTGGTACATATGGATGTCATGCTCTTTTAAAGTTATATAGGGTGAGGATTCATCCATCCTAAAATCCCTTTTGTGATGAGTTTTGCCTTAGGACATCTAGCATTCTCCAAATGCCTTGCATTGCATGTTTACTTCTTCATATGTTCATGATTCATGCATTTGTTTTCTATTTATTTACTGATTTTGTGATGTTGGGATGTGTTACCATGGACACTAGATGTATATTTAGGGACTTTGACTTTGGAGGTATGGTAAGATAATTATTAAAGAATTTATTTGTTTTTCCTTTAGTTTCTATTATTTTTTCCTCATCATGTGATTGCTATCTACTTCTCTTCCTTTGAATGTAGGTGTTATTACTTGAATGTGGCCTTGATTCTCATCCTATATGATTGTGTTTGAACAGTTGAATTATAATGCATACTATAACCCCCTGGCCATGATGCATAACCTATCCATGATGCGAATGAATGGATGCATGGATTTGCATGATAATCCCCTTGCCATGAATGTATGACCCTCACTCCCTTTTTGGTGTTTGCATATGGATAAATAAATGACAATGAATGCTTTTATCTATTTAAGTTCATTGCATGATAATCCCACCATTTGAATATGTGTCCCCCATCCTCGCCTTGTATATATTGTTTATTGTTTTTTTACATCTTGCATATCTTTCATGCATTGCATATTGTATTTTTTTTTTTTTTATGGTTGATGGCTTATTTAGATGGACGTGTCTAGGTGGATAAATAAAAAAATTAATTAATAAAGGAAAAATATAAAAATGAACCATTGATTGCTCGAAGGCCAAATTCCTATAGCCGGAAGACTTGGATGTGTCTAACCTCTTCTTCAAATCATACCCAACTTTCGAACTTGATCTTTGATAGAGTGAAGATGGATTGGACCTTCTAAATGACTTAGGTAGACTCAAAATTTGTCTTTGCTCAAATTCTTGTCTTGATCAAAGTTAGGTGACGACTCCACATTTCACTTAGGGATGGTACCATTGTATTGTCCCACCTTAGTCCCCTGTTGACCACTACTTTGGAAAAAGGGCTTTTATCTTATGTGAGACCTCAAGGATCCCTCGTTTATCCAAATCACATGTCATGACTAGGGGTTATTACCAACTTATGACCCCTCATCCTCTCGATCCCCCATTGGTCAATAAAAGATAGGAATCGAAAGCAATATTTCACTCATTCGAGTGCAGCTACAAAATTTGAGGCGCTTACAGTGATAGTGGTGGTTATGGATGAGGAGAGGATGAGTCTAGAGATGGTGAGTGGGTAGCCATTAAAAGAGAGTAAGGAAATGAAAGTGTCGATTTATTAGGTTGACAATGGATTGATGGAGCTTTGGCAAAAATAAAAAAATTTAATGTAAAACTAACACTTTGTTTGGATTGTAGGTTTGGATTGGTTTGGAAAATAATGTGGTGTTTGGATAGAAGTGTTTGGGGTGGAATGAATTGGTTTGAGAAGTTTTGGCAAACCAACCCAAACCAATAAAACACCCCAAATTAAAACACCCCAAATTGGGGTGTTTCAACGGGTTGGCAGAAACACAGAGTGTTACATTTACATATTTGCCCTTAAAACATTTTCTTCTTCTTCTTCCTCTCACCGGACCTCCATGGACACACGCAGCTCCTGAGCGTTCAAAATCTTCACTGTTATATATTAAAGCAGAAAATAAAAAAGGTTTAGAGTGACGTGTTTTTCTCCATTTGTACTACCACAAGAGGTATATAAACTAACGGATGCATATGACGTGTCCCATAGTTAAAATCGTACGGTTTCAAAACCACTGTGAGGATAAATTTTCAAGCACCGTTGTGAGGACTCTACTATAGTTTTTTTTAATACATAATTTATTTCGTTTGTATTTAGATTTTATATCTATTTAAATTAATTTTTTTTATTTTTGAATTCACTTTTTATATATTTAAAAAAATTTAATATCCCCTTTTATACTTAAATAGTACTTTACCTTTGTTGATATCCTGTTCTTTTTTTTTTTTTTCCCTTAGCCTAGTGAATCTTGATTTAGATTGGTCCATATTTTTTACTTGTTAAGTTGCATATTTTTTACTCAATTTTCCTTCCATCTATTACGAAATTTATTTTCTAGAATTTTATTTAATTGAAAAAATGTTTAATCCAAACATAAAAATATAAAAATATATATGAGAAGGGTATTTTTGCTTGGGTTTTTAATTTTTTTAATTTATATAATCATATTTAAAATTACTTTATTTTCTTAATTAAAAAATTTTAACTATTCAATCTATTTATATTTAATTTTTTAGAAAAACTTATAAAAAATTAATTGTTCACATTTTTTGTGAATAAAAATAAAATATAATTTTTGAATAATAATAATAAATTTCTATTTTAATATTAAATATTTGATAAATGAAAAAATAAAAAATATATATATTTGTATGTATAAGGGTATTTTTGTCAATTTTTAAGTTAACCTTTCATTCCATTCCAGTGCAAACAAACAAAATTA
>CATIWR010034699.1:0-14749 GCA_949677035.1 Omphalea diandra
GTCTTAATGATTACTTGGTACACCATTGTTATGAACACTTGCATATGGAACTAAAAGGACGTTGTGACCGGCTTGTCAAACACTTGTAAATCACGTGGAAGATGGACCAATAGTCTTATTGGTACATATTATTAATCAAATTATTCACTTGCTATATGCTGGCCAACAAATCAAATGTCACTTGAATCAAATGAATTCTCAAAAGTAGTGTTTTCCTTGCAAGGTCACGACACAAAAAATAAATTTGTTGCACTTGCATAGTCAATTGTTATACCTATAATGTATCCTAATGATATTCTTATGTTAGTAGTGCCATAAGAATCTGAATATTGTTTTTATTCATTGAGTCACAACTCACCAAATCACAATTATATTTTTTAGATATCGAAGAATAGGGATTGAACGCTTTGGTGCTTAGAGTTTTGCATTGAGACACATAGACCATAAGTTGTCGGTTAAATTCCAACTCTCTCTCTCTCTCCTTGTGTCATGTACATACATTTAAATAGGAACTAGTTATGGTCACTAGCCTTGACATTAGTTAACATATATGTATGTTAAATACATGTTGGATTGTGTATGTACGATGAATACCACCTTTATGCATATGTATTTTTGGACATGGATGCCATGCTTTGTAGATGAAAATGGTCATTACATGCTATGCCTTTCACAAAAGGACTAGGCATAACATTGGTGATTATTATAGGTTGAGACATAAGATCCAAGACCTTATTAATAATAAAACAATTATCTTGCCAACTTCGAGGAGGCTGAGCATAAGGGGAAATCCTTTCCCAAACTATCGTAATGTCCCACCTCCTAACTAATAGGGGAATTTATGATATACTATAAGACTAAGGATATCATTATGGTTATTATTAAAGAAGTACCAAAAGACGTTGCTATCATGGTTTACACTACCAATCGACGGGAGAGCTCAAATGAGGAAATAGATGAGGTAATAAGGAAGAGGAATATCAAGGGGAGCAATGAAGAGAAAGAGGAGGAATGTGTGAATCATGTGGCTCGAAATGGGATAATCTACCCTGATTGAGAGGCCCCTAAGGAACTAAAGATTGAGAAGAAGGTAGACAAGCTTACTGTAAAGGAGAAAAATGATGATAACCCTATTATAAAGTAGTTGAAAAGATGTCTGCTCATATTAATGTGTAGGAGTTACTAATTACTTTTCAAAAGCATAAGAGCACAATGGTGGAAGCTCTGTCAAGCCTTATCACTTCTAAGGAGGCCACTTTGAAAGATGTTATTGCTTTAGTAATCCACAAAGGAAAGATTATTTTCTCTAATGAAGACTTGACTCCGGAAGGAAAGGATCATAATGTGGCCTTATTTATTAGAGCTAAGGTGAAAGGGTGATGCACTCCATGTGTGATGGTTGAGATGGGTCCAAAATCAATAATTGCCCTTTAAAGTTGTTACATTAGTTTGGACTTTTAAAAAAAGACTTAGAGGTGTCAGACAATATCATTTGAGCCTATGATAATAGTAGGAGGCTAGCCTTAGGAGTATTCAAGACCATGGTGAAGACTAGGATTATAGAGATGGTGGTAGAATTTATGGTCTTGGACATCCCTATTACGTTCTCGCTTCTATTAAAGAGGCCATACTGTCATCAATTAGGAAGAGTACCCTTTACTAGGCCCTTGAAAGTCAAGATCCCTTTTAAAGGTGAAATAGTGATCATTTGTGCAAAAGTTAGGGGGATTGTGTTAGTATTGAATGTGGTTGCTCTATATCTTAGGGGTTTTCAGGTTTCCAGTTTAGAGACAAATGGGTTGATCCTAGGGTAATAGGAATCATGAAGAATATGAACTTTCTGCTAGGCTAAGGGTCAGGGAAGAGTTCTACTGGTGTATCAAAATTTCCAAAAATTTCTTCTTATACTACTCGAATGGGACTCAGATACCATGGTAAAGGTTCAAAGTTACATGTAAGAGATTTACATGGACCATTGTTTGACTTTGTCATGAAGGAAAAAAGCAATTGTTGGAGAAGTTAAAGAGAAATTATGAAAGAAGATGAGAAGCCAGCAAATGATGGTACTATAGATCAACTTGAGAGAGCCTTCTTTCAGATGGAAGTTGGAGAGTTAAGTTATCATAACTACTGAGGTTCTTCAAAAAAATAGGATGAGAAGAAGAAGAAAATAAGAAAGGCAAGAAGGTTGCAAGAATAAAAGACAACAAAAAATCAAGTCAGTCTGTAGTTCTGTATGGCCATCAATCTACATGGCCATGCGGTGATAAGAAAAAGCTCTCGAAGGAAGAAAAAGAGCGATATAGGCTAGAACAACATTTCTAGGTCATAGGTAAGGATCTTATCAAGGGGAAAGCTATAAGGTGAGTTAGGATGCACTTCTTATAGACTCAAAATAGGGTTGTACAAGTTAACTAATGGTATCTTCACTGGCATGAGTTTGGTAGATATTGGGAACATGATTATGAGTTGCATTAAAGATAAGGGTGATGGAGAGAAAGTTCAAGGTCAAGCCTCAAGTATTGAGCATATATGTTTAGAACATAGAGCATTTTGGGCAATTAAGTTTCTAAACTTTTATTTGCATCTTATCGGTGAAAAGTGGAAACTTCAATTCAATGAAATTGGAGCCCTTCGTCTTTAGGCTATAAGTGTAATCACATCTATAAGGAAAAGACTAAAAGGTGGCATGATGGCCATATTATTCCAAAAGATTTTTATATGGGCTAGAAGGTTCTCTTATTCAATTCAAGAATGCGTTTTTTCAGGGAAAACTTAAGTCTTAATAGTCAAGCCTATTTACCATAGCAAAGATTTATCCTCATTATGCCATAAAGATTACCAACTCTAATGGACAATTCTTAAAGCCATACTATGAAGGAGATGATATGCCAAAGAAGGAGACCTTTCTCCTCCCAAATGCCTCCACATGTTCGCTAAACACAAGGTCAAGCTAGAGACCTTAAACGAGCATGTCATGGAACAATCCCCCACTTTTGGTCTTTTTTTTCTTTATATGTTCCATTATTTTGTTTTGATTATTAAAGGATATCTTTTATGTTGTAGGCTAAAGTACTAATAAATGAATATTCAAAGCATCAAGTTTGGGGGAGTTCTTTTTAACACTTATCATTGCATTTTATATTGATTCTTGTGTTAATTAATTGTATTTTTGGTGTTTGTATTAATTTGGCATGTTTCTTTGTGTTTTTATGTGAAAAAGGGTTAAGATGAATATATGGTCATAAGGGTAAGACTTTTGGCCATTAGGATGATCAATTTTGCAAAATCTAGTATTGCAGAAAATGCACAGCCAAAATGCATGGCCATACATCGAAGATTCATCATAGGGCAATAGCTAGGCATTGCGCATGGCCAAAATGAATATCCATGAAGTACAAGGCAGTAGCTATCCATATCACATAGCCAAATTGCACACCCATGCATCCCACTTTGCATATCCCCTTCTTTTAAACCCTAAAATGCTTGGCTGTGTGTTCTAAGCACACAACTGTGTGCCCTTCAAATCTTAAGTTTTAAAACCCATGCCCATTCATCTTCTACATATTTTCTCTTTACCTAACCCTAATAGAGCCATGTGGCTCCTTCTTCTCCTTCTAAAAATTGATCTCATAGCCTTTAAAACTCCATCAAAATATTGTGGCCAAGAGGGATTTAAGAGGTATTTTTGTGGGTGGTTTCATTACTATCATTACACACTTTTTATGCTTATATGACTTACAAAATGCCTTGCACTTTACCAAAGCCCCGAGTTCCAATTACTTGTCTTATGATAATATGCTTCGTATTAGGTTTGTGAAGAGGTATGAGGATGTTTTTGTGTTGGTATGGAATGAGCAAGAAGCGAGGGCTGATGATGATGCAATTGATGGTAATGCACCACTGGACCCGCCTATATAAGAGTCTTTTTCTCATGCTCTTTTACTGCTATCTGTGAGCCACTTGGAAGAGGTCTTAGTATAGATGGAATCTAGATTAGACCATATGGATCACTACCAATATATCTTCAAGGAAGAGGTTTATGGATGGCTTGCAGCTCTGAACACCTAAATGGTTGATATGGATGGGTGTGTGCAAACCTACCTTGAGCATATGGGGTTTCGTTGTGACATCTCATTTACTAATCATTAAAATTTCCTCAGTCTATCCATTGTCATTAAAATACCTGATTTCAATTTTATATATATATATATTCTTACATTATGTCTCTTGTTCACAACATAGTAACTATTTACAATAAAGTATACATGGCTAAACAAACTAAAATACTAATAGACTGCATATTGGCCCAACCTCTATTAGACTGCTAGACAACAACTTTGAAATGTAACAGGACGCAATCTTTAGTAGACTCTTCTTGAAATAAAATTTAATGCAAAAGAGTGAGCTTGAATACTCAGCAAGTAAATGCATAACGATACTTCAATTTCAGATAACATAATAAACATTTAAATATTAATAACTCATCATCATATCCATGCATGAAATAAAGAATTTTTATTCTTAAATGCCACATAGGCTATCAATATCACTGCTAAAATGGCTTTCATTTTTGGTTGTCACATAGGCTATAAATATTGTTGCCACACAGGCTATAGATATCATTACCACACAGGCTATCAAATGTTATTGCCACACTGGCTATTATATTTTAGTGCCACACAGGCTATAGATATTATTGCCAAATAGGCTATCGAATGCTATTGCCACATAAGCTGTTATATTTTATTACCACATAGGTTATAGATATCATTGCTACTCAGACCATCAAATGGTATTGTCATACAAGGTGTTATATTTTATTGTCATACAAGTTATAGATATCATTGCCACACAGGCTATCAAATGTTATTGCCGCATAGATTGTTATATTTTATTGCCACACAAGCTATAGATATCATTGCCACATAGACTATCGAATGTTATTGCCATAGAGACTGTTATATTTTATTGCCACACAAGCTATCGAATGTTTTTACCACATAGACTGTTATATATTATTACCACATAGGCTATGAATAGTGTTACTTGCTAACAACATCAAGTATTATTCTTTCAACAAACCAACTATAAATCCATCAAAATTTTAGCAATATAATGCCTAATAACAACACCCATAACTTTGGCAGCTCATATCACCACATATTCTCATTCCCAAGTCATAATTTATCAGCGTTTCATGAAAATAAATAAATCAAGAGTACAACAATCTTTTCATCAATGTATTCCTCAATATCATCACATTAAACAATATTTCATTCCATTGAGTATATGCTCATGGCATTTACCCAATCACACGTATAGTACCATTAGCTATTTACTTACCTCATCCTTCAAGCTTATTAAGCCATGGACAGTCTCGACTTATTCCTAGTATTATCTTCAATGCCTATAAGACCTATTTCAATACACCAAATCACCATGATGATAAAGTAAGATTTTCATCTTGTTATGCAACTATGGCATGATTCATGCAAGTGGACGTAGTGTTTATGCATATTTTCCTTATATGGCAGCCTGAGCTTGCTATACTCTCATAGCAATAAATCTAGATATACTCATCCAAATTACTTGATTCTTTTTTTCAAACAACTAGACACATAATGATATAACATACTCAAATTTCAAGCCAATATTAGACACACAAAAAATGTGGTGAATTTTTGAATTTTTCCCTATTGCAATGTCATCTCAGTATGAGTAGGTCTTGCATTCTTAGGTGTCTCTCAAATTGTACAAATCCAGTTGCAATAATAATCTACCATTAGTTACAAAACATATAAATGAACATTTTTCACATTTTTCACATTTTACTCATTGTCTAATTCAGTCTATAAAGTCACCAAAAAAAAGGACCAAATCTCAGAGTGAGCAGGTTTGTAACATGTTGACAAACAGTCGGGATGAAGGGACCATATCTCAATAATCATGCTGGATTTAGAAAAAATATTTCACAAGAATGTAGATCAGATATAATATACAATTTCAAGTTTGGACCATCATCAAATTATGAATCTATGGCCATCAAATTCTTGGAAAATAGAATTAAAAGAATGGTGAGGTTTCATCCAGGTACATGGTCAGTCCCAATCAATGAGCCATATCTCTTTCCACACAGAAAATCAATCAAAATTTATTTACAAGTATTTAGAGGGGATATAAATCTACAAATTTCATGCTTTTCACTTTGTCAAAATAGAAACATAAGGCCATAAAAATATAAGAAAATAGAAAGACTAAGGTCATTTCAGTTGGTTGTGAACCAGCCCTAATGAAGGAGCCATATCTCCTCACACAAATAAAATCAAGCAAAAATGCCTCATATGCATTTATATGAGACATCAAGCTAGAACTTTCATAGTTTGCACTTTCCCTAATTCCTCTTCTAGAGTTATGAAATCATGGGTAAAAAATTATGCTCTAACAGCAAAATCAACACAATCAGCTTTTGTTCTCTTGAATTTCAACTTTCATCCAAGAGTTCTATATCAAATACTCCATAATTCTCACTAACCATGCATGATTAACATGTCATGAGGGGTTAATTTCATGTTAAAAAAAGATAAATTAACTTACCTAATATCCCAGAATTAGAAAACCTTACGATTCTTTCCTAGGCAACTTAATCTTCTTGCTCTCCTTCTTCTTCTTCTTCTTCTTCTTCTTCCTTTCTTTCTTTCTTCCTTAGCTCTCTCTTTCTTCTATTGTACCTCATGTCTAACCCCTCAATTATGATCCTAAAGGGTTAAAAATTACACTTGTAAACCTATTACAACAAGACAAAATCATGGTGTTTCATTTCTATTAGTTGGAAGTTCACTTTTCCTATTTTGATCCTTCTTCTTCACTCCTTAAGCACCTTCATCCATCTTTTAATTCCTAGATGCTCCTTATACTTTTAAATAAGCTCTAAAAAATACCATTATTAATGATACTATAACATGCACATAACATAAGATAATTTGCCATGCAACCATACAAACATTACATATATGTTCAAGTGTCCCAAATGTAATGGTGCAAGTGTTATCGTCGTGTTTCTCCAATTCACATGTCTAAATAATTATTTATCCAATGCATATATTCAAATATAACATAATTAAAATGCATATGATTTAGGTTGAGGATGTTACATTCCTCCTCCGCCTCTGCCAATGGATTCGTCATCCCATCTTGCCTTTGTTTTTTTATAGTTTTTCTTTTATGACTCTTTTTATTTTTATTAGTGTTTTTCATAACTTTATGAATGTTTGGTTTTGAACCTTAAACTCATATTGTGTTGGCTATCACTTGTGTAGAGCATTGCACTCTCAATCTTGTACTTCCTATGATATGTGTCATTATGACATTTTGGCTACGTGTTATTTTCTTGAGATATTTTATTGATTACTATTATGGTTTTATGAATGCTTCTTATAATTGCTTATACTTTGCTCGAGAATCACAGGATGTGATGATCATTCTCCTAACTTTAAAATGGAAGTCCATTTTCTTTGCTCTTTAATTTTTTATTTTTCAATCATCGAAGACAATGATGTTTAAGGTTAAAGGGGTTTCTTTTGAGTTCTTTACTCTTGATTAAATTTAGGTCTAAACTTGATTAAAGTTTTGCTTTTATGTCTTCATGTAATTGCTTTTGAGCTTGATGCTAAGTTAACATGTTTTTGTGGTAAGTTTTAGTTCTTAGTTTTAAGGTGAAAAATTGATGAAGAAAATTTATAGTCTTTGTTTGGAATTGCTTAAGTAAATTTCACTTGTGATAATGAGTTGAGCTCAACAATCTTGTTTTTGTTCAAAATTGGTTAAACACATTAGAAATCTTTATGGACTCTTGGCAAAGTAGGAATTCTTTATAAGATGCTCTTTTACACCACTTCAAGTTAGAGGAAACCTATATATATGCTATAACTTGCTAAAACACCTTTTGAGGAAAAATCTAAGAACTTGGCAATCTTAGGGAAGTGGTTAAGGCATTCTTTGGTTAACCCATTGTTCCCTATCCACACATTTATCATATTATCTCAAGTTACCCTTTTGAGCCATAATGAATATTCCTTAAAGAGTATTAATAAGCCTTTCTTTCTTTCACCCATAGCCCTCATTATAACCATATAGCCTAAATAATATTTTAGCTTTACTATCAAGAGAATAAAGTTAGGACATGGTTATACAATAATATGTGGTGCATTAGATCATTCCTATGCATTTATATTGAGGAATGGCCAAAAGAATTCACCTATTCTTTTATTTTTAACACCATAAAGAAGGTGTTATGTTTGTTCTTCAAGAATAAATAGGAGTTATAAACATAAAATGATCTTTTGAAATTCATATTATTGTTATAATCAATGCTTTAGCTAAATTTCTCTTTTTTTAGACTTGACCACCCTTTAGTAGCTTAACCCTAAGCCCTACATTACAAGCCATTAAAAACCTCATGATTCTTTAGGTTGCTAGGTTATACATTAGTGGAGATAGGTGAATTAGTTTTGCTTATGGTCATATATGATTCTTAAGAATTGAGGAAAAATCTTGCTTAAGGTGAATGTGAAAGAGAATCAAAATAGTGAATGAACTAAGATGCCAAGTCATATATAATCTTTCGTGTTTAATTAATTGTGAATTGGATATGATTGGTTTTGGAACTTGTTATTTTCTTGAGTGAAATTGCTTGAGCAAGGAGAAGCATGATTATAATTGAGACAAATCTTCTCTTTGAAACTTTTGGTATTCAATTCAAACCATAAGAGATGTTGATTAATGCATTGGTAATGAAATTGATTGCTTGGGGACAAGCAATAATTCAAGTTTAGGGGAATTTATTTAGTGGAATAATTTTCATATTTTTATAGTTTAGTCCTCTTAGAATCCATGCATTCCCATTGAAATTAGCTTAATAATAAACCTAATGTATGAAAAATGGTCCCTTATAGCCAAAAAGTGAAGAAAAGCAAAAGATAAAAGGACAAAAGGCACAACCATATGGTATAGGAGCATGACCGTTCACCTCAACACCCAAATCAAGTAGAAAGGAAGGGAAGTGCATGACCAAAACATATAGTCGTGCACTTTGAAGGGTTAAAGCAGCTACATGTAATCGTAGGTGTGCACGACCATATGCCTCCTTGATAATAAAATTGCAAGAAGAATATTATAGGGATTCTTTTCCTTTTAAAGACATAAAAGTTTCAACTTTTGAAGGCATAGTTTAAGCATGATTTAAAGGAGGAAATTAACCATAATTAGGGCATGAGAGACTTAGTGAAGAAAGGGAACGATGCGTAATAATGTACAATAAGAAACTAGAGAGAGAAAAGGTGAAAGCAATTAAGGAGATTAATAAGAAGTCCATGGCTACTTTTAGGACCAAAATGATTGCCATCCTTTCTTCTTTCTATTTGATTATGAACTAAATTCTTTTTGGCTAGGGTTGTAAATGAATCTTGTATGACTTATATTCGGCATTCTTAATTCAAAATCTATTTTGTTTCTTTTATCCTTTATGTTTGTAATTGTTTAGTGATTTATGAGATTGATTAATTGACCACTAATCATACTTAGTTTTACAAATCAACTAGCAAAAGATGCTTTTTATAGAATGGAACATTCAACAATTCCCTTGTTTTAATTCATGTTGACAGACCTTTATGAAACATTATTATCCTGTGGGTCTTATTATTTGAGACAAGTGTATGATGTTTAGCTTTTGTGTTGAAAGACCATTAGCTTAACATGTATTTATGTGTCGATTAATACTTGAGAGATTGAATGATCACTTTTGTGATTCGATAGTAGCTCATGATGCATGAACCAATTAGATAAGGTTAGGAACCCAATAGAAGGTTATCAAGTGAAGTTGAACCCCTGGCCATTCTTATCCATTGATTATCTCTTATCTCTATTAGTATTTTACTTAGTTTTCTTCTTTGCAATTACATTTTTCAACTTTTATTAATTCTATAGATAATATAAGATATAAGATATTTAGTACTTAAAACTTGATCCTCATGGGAACAATATCCGTACTCGTAAAGTACACTTTATTAATTTTGACCTATGCACTTATAACTTAAGGAATTTCTTATAGAATATACTTGTCATCAATGGAAAAATGTTATTAATAGTATGATGTGCAAAGGTACCTAGAAATTGGTGAGAACTCCAAGGGAGCTTAAAGAAAGGACAAAGATGTTATTCCAAAACTCACATCAAAATTTAGCCCTTTGATGGTGTCTTATATAAGAGAATGTCGAACGAGGTCCATTTGAGATGCTTGGTAGAAGAAAAAGTAGGCAAAGCCATAAAAAAAAAGAGCATATAGGGACTCGTTATGTCATTGATAGTACGAAAGGTACCTAGAAAATGGTGAGAACTCCAAGGGAGCTTAAAGAAAGGACAAAGTTGTTATTCGAAAACTCCCATTAGAATTTAGCCCTTCGATGGTGTCTTATATAAGAGAATGTCGAATGAGGTCCATTTGAGATGCTTGGTGGAAGAAAAAGCAAGCAAAGCCATAAAAAAAAGCATATAGGGACTCGTGGCCCCACATGAGTGGAAAGACATTGGCAAAGAAAATTTTGAGAATGGGTTATTATTAGACCATTATAAAGTAGGATTGCATTCAGATGATTTGAAGCTACCACAAGTGTTAGATTCATGGTAGCCTCAACCATTTGCCATTGACCGAGCTATAGAATTCATGGCCATTTATGACATAAAGGGTTGATGTGATCACAAAAATCAAGCTAGTTGCTACTAGGGGGTATAAATACTTGTTTAGTGGAAGAAGTTTCATATTTTTATAATTTACTTCTCTTAGAATCCATACATTCTCAATGAAATTAGCATAATAAAAGACAATGTATAAAAAATGGTGTCTTATAGGTAAAAAGTGAAGAAAATCAAAAGATAAGAGGGAAGGACAAAATGTACGACCATATGGTTTGCGCATATAACCATGTGCCTCAACACTCTAATAAGGCAATAAGGAAGTGAAACACATGACCAAAACACACACCTATGCATGTTGAAGGGCTAAGGTAGTTACATGCAAACATAGGCATGCACGACCATATCTCGATAAGCTCATGACTATGTGCCTCTTTAATGACAAAATCATAAGAAGAATCAAAAGGAGATTTTTTTCCTTTTGAAGACATGAAAGTTTCCTCTTCTAAAGGCATGGTTTGAACATTATTTAAAAGAGGAAATTAATCAAAGTTAATGCATTAGAGATTGAACGAAGGAAGAGAAAAAGAAAAATGTGTAACAAACTTCCAACAAGAAAAAAAAAAAGAGAAAAAGGTGCAAGCAACCAAGTGATCAAGAAGTCCATGGCTACTCTTGGGGCCAAATTGATTGTCTTTCTTTCTTCTTTTTATTTCATTATGAACTAAATTCTTTCTGTAAGCATATCTTATATGAATTATATTGGGTATTCTTAATTCAAGTATATTTGGTTTCTTTCATCCTTTGTGTTAGTAATCGTTGAGTGCTTTATGACATTGATTAAGTGATCGTTAATCATACTCAATTTTACAAACTGCCTATTAAGAGGTGCTTTTTATGGAATGGAACCTTTAATAATTCCCTTTTTTTATTTCATATTGAGAGACCTTAATGAAACATTGTTATCATTAAGGTCTTTTTATTTGAGATATTTGCATGATGTTTAGCTTTTATGTTGAGAAACTATTAGTTTAAAATGTATTTGTATGTCAATTAATACTTAAGAGAGATTGATTGATCACCTTAGCGACTTGATAGTAGCACATGATGCATGAACTTATTAGATAAGGATTCAAAACCTAATAGAAGGATGTAAAGTGAAGTTGAACCCCTAGCCATTCTCTTCCATTTATTATCTCTTATCTCTACTAGTATTTCATTTAATTTTTTTATTTTCAATTTCATTCATAAACTTTTATTAATTCTCCAAATAATATAAGATATAAGATACTTAGTACTTAAAACTCATTCCTCGTGGGAACGATATCCAAGTACTCATTATTACTTCTAATCTATGTGTGGCTCATGGAATTTCTTATAGCATAAAACCATCATCAAGTTTTTGTATTACTCTAGAATTTTAGTTTTGTATTACTCTAGAATTTTATTAATACTAAGTTTATATTTTTTTTATTACTCTAGAATTTTATTTTATGTTTTAACTTTATTTCTTATCTCTTTATTTCAGTTGCATGACTAGAACCAGAAATTAAGAGAGTGAAAAAGATTTGCTTCCTTCTAACGTAGAAATATAACTCATACTAAACCAAAGAGGGCGAGAATGACAAACTTAAGAGATGGCAAATAAAGGAGACTAATCTTTAAAGGATTTTGCCACATCACTTCTTAAGGGATTGCAACCGGCTATCACTCGACCAACTGTTAATGCTACCACTTTTGAGATTAAGCCGACATTTATTTAGATGCTTACCAACACCCTACACTGCCATGGCCTCTCTCGCAAAGATCCTAATGCTCATATAGTAAAATTCTTAGAGATTTGTCACGTATTTAGGTAGAAGGAGATGTTTATAAATGCAATAAGACTATGTCTTTTTACATTTACCCTAAAAGACAAAGCGAAGGCATGGGTCAATTCTTTAGAATTTGAGAATATCACTACTTGGGATCAATTCTCTCAAGCCTTCTTGGGTAAATATTTCCCTCCATTAAAGATTGCTACGCTTAAAAATGAGATCACAACTTTTAGGAATTAGATGGAGAAACTCTAAATGAAGCTTGGGAAAGGTTCAATGATATTTTGAGAAAGTACCTTAACCATTAAATTTTGAAATGGTCAACAGTGCACACTTTCTACAATGGGCTTTTTGGGCAAATCAAGATCACTATAGATAAAGTAGTTAGGGGATCTTTACTAGATAAAATAATAAATGCAATATATGAGTTGATTAACACAATGGCAAACAACAATTACCAAGCTCATGAGAGGACTTTGCTTGTAACATCTTGAGCCAAATTTATTGGCATTATCACATGAACATATGCATTAGATAAATAATCATTTAGAAGTACCGTTGCATTTGGGGACACTTGAACATTTAGAAGCACCGTTGCATTTGGGGACATTTGAACATATATGTAGCGTTTGTATAATTGCATGACAAATTGTTTTATGTTGTGTGCATGTTATAGTATCATAAATAGTGGTGTTTTAGAGCTTAATTAAAAGTATAGGGAGTATCCAGGAATTAGGAGATGGATGGAAGTGCTTAAAGAGTGAAGAAGAGGGACTAAAAGCAAAACTTTTAACTTTCAACCAATAGGAAACCAGCCCCAATCTTTTGACTTATTTAAGATAAAAATATAGACCATTAGGGTCAGATTTTGAGGAAAAAAAATGTGGGTTATACCAGAGACAAAGAGAAAGCAAAGGAAGAAGAAAGAAAGTAAGAAGAAGAAGAAGAAGAGAGGGAGAAGAGTTAGCTGCCTAAGGTTTTCCAATTCTGGGATAGTAGGTAAGCAAATTTATCTTATTCTCAACTGCAATTAACCTCTCATGACATGTTAATAATGCATGGTTAGTGAGAATTATGGAGTAATTGAGGTAGATCTCTTGGATGGAAGTTGAAATCCAAGAGAATAAGAGCTGATTCTGTTGGATTTTGCTGTTAGAGCAGAATTTTGCACCCACTATTTCATAACACTAGAAGAGGAATTAGGGAAAGTGAAAAATATGAAAGTTGTAGCTTTATGTCTCATATAAATTTTTATGAAACATTTTTGCTTGATTTTGTGTATATGAGGAGATATGACCCCTTCAGTAGGACTAGGTAAAATCTGAACTAAGATGATCTCAATCTTTTGTTTTCTTATATTTTGATGACTTTATGTTCTGATTTTGACAAAGTGTAAAACATAAAATTTGTAGGTTTATGTCCTCTCTAAACATCTGTAAACCAGTTTTGATTGATTTGCTATGTGGTAAGAGTTATGGCTTATTGATTGGGACTGACTTTGTACCAGAGTGAAACCCACCTTTCTTTTGAATATGTTTTCCAAGTATTTGATGGCCATAGATTCAGAATTTGATGATTGTCCAAACTTGAAAGTTGTACATTTATGTATGATGTACATACCTATGAAATAGGTTTGCCAAATTCGGCAAGGATGTTGAGATGTTGTCCCTTCATCATGACTAGTTGGCAATATGTTACAAACCTGCACATCCTGAGATTGGTCCTTTGTTTTGGTGACCTTATAGACTGAATTAGACAATGAGTAAAACATATATGTTTTGTAATTGATGGTAGATTATCATTGCAATTAGATGTGTACAGTTTGAGATGCACCCAAGAGAGTAAGGCCTACTCAGACTGAGAGGACACTGCAATAGGGCAACATTTAAAAATTCACCACATTTTGTATGTGTCTGATATTGACCTGAAATTTGAATATGTTGTGTGTTTATGTGTCTAGTTTGTTTGAAAAAAGAATCAAGTCAATTAGATGAGTATATCTAGAGTTATTGCGGTGAGAGTGTAGCAAGCTTAGGCTGCCCTATTTGGTATATATGCATAAACATAGGTCCACTTGCATGGATCATGCACCAAGCATTCATAATCATTTTGACATACTTGTAACCATGTATGTATCAAATTCTAGGGTCTCAAAACTTTGAGGAAGCCATATAGAGGGAACCAAACCTACCGTAAAGGTCGATAACATCAAAAGTTAAGTAAAAACCATAATTGAATTCACT
>CATIWR010034722.1:0-25866 GCA_949677035.1 Omphalea diandra
TATATATATATATATCTATATATATATATGGCTTTGTGGCATCTTCTATTATAACTTAGGTTCTTATTTCTTTATTAAGAATGGGTCTAAATTTATTTTGTCTACTTGGAACTTGATTTAAATTTTCTTACGTGAGTGTGAGTTATAGATCATATTGTTATCATATTTTAATTTGATGATGATTTCAGAGGTCTAGATTTATAGTGGCATCCAGTGGCATTACACTTACTTACTGTTAGCGCTTGTTCTAGTTTTGAATCATGATAATGAATTACCATTCTTAAAAAAAAAAAAAAAGAAAAAAAGTTGGCTCGTCCTTTTTTTTTTGCCAACTGTATTAGAATCAATAATTCATTATAGTTACACCTAATGGTAAGCAAAAACTGGACTAAATAAAAAAAAACCGTTCAAACCGATTTAATTCAATTAGTGTAGTTCAGTTTATAATAAAAATCATTTGGTTTGTTTTTAATTTTAAAATTTCAGTTTTCGATTTTGATTCAATTTTTGTATAAAAAATTGAATAAATTAAAATTATTAATAAGTCAAATCAATTTGATTCAAACCAAATTTAAAATACTTGTAATTTAATTAACTTGAATCAAACCAAACTAAAATTTTATAAGTTCGGTTTGGTTTGTATATCAGTGAAATTTAGTTTAATCAGATTGATTTATTCAATTTTTAAAAAATTGGGGTTCGATTTGTAAAATATAAAATTTGATTTGACTGATTTTAGTAAAAAATTAAACTAAATAAATCAAATTGACTGGTTTGTTCACCCCTAGTTACACCACACCATTCAAAAGATAAACATCTAGAACTACAACATTTTTAGATTAGCACGATTAAATAGAAAGCATTTCAAATTTAATAGGAAACTTATTAAAAGATGTGTTAATTACTATAAACCTCCTGACGTTTGTCATAGTTAACTAAGTCACCCTTTACATTTTAAAATTATTCTCTAAACCCCCTTACGATTGCTATATTAAACTGAATAGTCATTTCCTCGTTAAAAACAAGTTTTTCATTAAAATTTATATGAAATGACAAGTATGTCCTTTATATAATAACCATCATATTTAGACTCTATACTTTATTTTATTGTTTTTGTTTCTTATTATATAAAAAGACAAGTAACCCAATGACACATATCCCTCAAGTAACACCAATTACATAATCCATAATCTTTACCATTCCAGAATTTTGAGGATCCACATCCTTGTAATTGGCACGATGGTATAATCCCACAGGGAACCACAGTTATTGACAAGTCAAGCACTCCAAGATTTCCTAATTTCCCAAGACTTGAAGAAATTATCATCTTGCTATAAATTTGAAGACAATATCAAAGATCGAAGTTTTTTGCAATTTCCTAAACTAGAAGGAATTGAATCCAAAGGCTAATTTTCATCAACAAAAAGATGTTCAAGACTTGCACAATTTTCACCCAAATCATCAGAAGAGGACCCATTCAACAAATTAAAGAAAGGTATAAAAATTTGCAAACCTAAAAAATGATGAAACATACGAAAAAATTATCAACCCATAAAATGACGAAAAAATGTAGGAATTTGGATGGGAATTAGTATAGTCCCATGAAAACCATTTCGACACTCTTTGGATTCATTCTTTTCCCATTCTTTCAGGGCTATGAATCGATTTAGCATGGATTGAGTTTTTTCCTCGTTGCAAGCCATGTTTGCTTTTGGATTTGATAAAGTGGAAAATTCTTAGATATCACAACTACATAATCTCACTTCTCAGGCATCACTTGGCGATGCAACAATTATCAAGTTCAGTTTTCAATATTGTAGTGGAGCTCATCGTTTATGGAGGAGGTGGCGGTGGTGAAGAGGTGAGATTATTGACTCCAAAACACAAATCTATGTTCCTCCTCCTCCTCGACTTAAAACGACCACTTTAGCTTTCATAACATCATTAAACCTCACAAAAAAACCTCTGATTCTCATTTGAATAGGTCAAGAAATCGATGACCATGAGCAGGGACTTTGCTTTTAATGCTTTAATGTTGTCAATCCAAGCCGTGACTTGGTGATTAGAAATGGGGAATGGGTAGAAGAGGAGGAGGCAGATTGGGTGGATTAGAGGTTGATAAGGCGATGAAGAGTGAGATTAGGGGCGAAATCTTTGATGGAGAGAACTTCCATGGTGGCAGGATAGGTGTCATGGCCACTACCTATGCTAAGATTACTGGCAAATATGGATCCCATTGGTCTCAAGTTATAGACGTTGTGCAGTTAGAGTGATATTTAGGGATTTTTGAGTTCCAATAAATGAAAGAGACATTTCAATGGATTCTTCATATAGAAAATAGTTGCAGGATGTGCTTAAAAGGAAAACAATGATCTCAAGGTCTGGTTTTCAAATTTCGGATATAGTTGATGTCGATTTGATTTGCTGATTTCATTTATGTATTGTTATTAATGAGTTCTAGTGCATCAATTTGATTCCTGATTTTCGTTTCTTGTTTGAATTGATTTTCAATTCAGTTTGCTTGATTTGTGAATTAATCGTTGGTGGTGAAGGAGGAGGTGGCGGCGGCGGTGGAGAAGAGGTGGTTTATGGGTTGTTTCTTATTTCAAGATCTGATAAGTTTTTTTCTTTATTTTGTTTGAGGAGTGACGATGATAAAACAAGGCTATTTTTTGGTATTATATAAAATATTCACTCTACTTTTTTTTTTTTATGTGATTAACTAATGGTAAAAATGTTTTTTAATAGTAGAAATACTTATTAGTGTAATAAGACAAATATCAATGGGTTTTAGTGTAATTTTAAAACGTAAAAGATGACTTAGTTAAATATATCAAATGTCATGAGATTTTTAGTAATTAATGCTTAAAAGAATGACTTATAATTTAAAGCGCCAAAATATAAGAATGTTTTAACATAATATAAGAAACTAAAGGATGATTTAGCTAATTATGGAAAAATATAGGTTGCTCATCGTAATTAACTTTTAGATAAACACATACTTTTTGGCAGCAGACGTAAGTGCACAAGAAAAAGTGAAAAAAAAAAAAAAAAAAAACTAGTTTTTAACTTGGGATGCATACATGTCTTTTGTTTTTTAAGTAAGAGACGAAATAGAATGATAGTTTGATCACTGAACAGAACTAATTTTGCTTTCCTCTTGGATTTCAATTCTCTTTTCCTCCTTAGTTCTTTGTATCTCCATCTTTCGCTTGAGAAAATTAAACACTTCTCCAAGTGCAACATCAGCATCATCACTCTTCAACAGTTCTTCAGCCAAAGATGCAGGGGTGACTTCTGCACACTGGATCAACCCATCAATTTCTTTGAACAAATTGTGGTCTTGAACCCCTAAGTAGTTGGAAGCCAAAATTCTAAATCCTTGAGTAGTGCAATAAGACATGTGAATGTGCATATCCATCCTGCCCGGGCGAAGCAGTGCGGGGTCCAAAACTTCCTTGTAATTAGTAGTAAACACAATAATTCTTTCTTCCCCACAGCTCGACCACAATCCATCAATGCAATTTAGCAGAGCCGACAGTGAAAATTTCTGTTCACCCCAAATAACATGTAACGAAACAAACAAATAAGCAAATGTTTCCCATCAAAACTACTTTGATTCAGGATTCTAAATCAGAAAACAGAACAGAACAGAGCAGAGAAGTACATGCTAACCTTGACAAAGTTGGAATCATCATCAGAACTATCCGATGATGGTTTGGATCGTCTGCGAACTTCGGAACTACAATCAATATCTTCGATCACTGTTATGGACTTTCTATCAATATCTAGCATTGCTTGCCTCAGGTCAGCATCAGATATAATATTAGCAAGTTCCAAATCATATACGTTAAACTTTAAGTAATTAGCCATAGCAGCAATCAGGCTTGATTTCCCAGTTCCAGGAGGCCCATCTAGTAGATATCCACGCTTCCAGGCTTTACCAATTCTCTTGTAGAAGTCTTTCCTGGCCAAGAACCTGTCTAAATCATCAATAATGGACTTCTTTAACTGGTAATCCATGGCGAGCGAATCGAAAGTCGACGGATGCCGAAAATCAATAGAGTTCCAGCTGCCTCGAGACCTCGTATAGAGCTTCAAAACCTTTTCTCCTTGGTTCAAGGCCTGGGAAGTTTCCAAAATGTGGTTTAAGTAGCCATTGAAGACCTTTTCTCTGTATTGATCTTCAAAAGTAATCGAGAAATAACCCGTACTAAAGTACCTGCCGTTCTTCTTGCTACGATCATCATTTTCTTGCTTATCAAATTGCCATGTAATCTCAATCCCATCATACACTTCAACCGTCTTTTCCCCTTCTGCCAAGGCAGCTGTAAGACTCTTTTGGCCTCTAAACTTACCAATTCTAATTATCTTGTTCTTGGGTCCAATCTTGGAAGATAAGTAGAATCTCGCAGCATTTAAGAGCTTGTTACGATCAAGGCCATCCCAAGAGTCATCTATGATGAAGGTATCATAAGAAGGGGATAACTTTTTACGAGACAAAAAGCTGAAGATTTTTGTAAGCAGAAAGGTCTCCAGCTTCTTGGGTACCAGTTCATGGTAGGCATTTCGAAGGAGCATCAAGAATGTAGAGAAAGAGGCGTATAAGGACAGCAAAGAGGATGTTGAACGGAACATCCTTGTATTTTCTACAAAAGAATAGGCCATGGCTGTAGAGTTTTCGGACAAGGTAAAGAAGAAGAAGAAGAAGAAGAAGAAGAAGAAGCAAGAAACTACGAAGTATGGTCTGCGAATACAAGCGTGTGATTCCAAAAGAGTGAATGATTTTCTGCGTCGTATTCAACTTAATGAGCAACTTTTTTATGCAAAAGGAAAAAGTGATTTATACCCAAAGGGCAAGAAACAGACGCCAGACGTGACCTCATGCATGAGGTAGTAGCTTAAGCCCCTGTTTGGAGAGAGAAAAATACGAGGGCGAGGAAAAAAGAAGAAAAGAAAGTTATTTTCCTCTATTTGGAAGAAAAGAAAAATTAGAGGAAAAAAATAATAGATAATTTTTCCTTCTACATTTTCTCTCAAAAATAAAGAGAAAATATGAGAGATTGAAATTTTTTTTTGAAATTATAGTTCTGCCAATTAAAAGAAAGTAGAATAGCAAGGTGAACAAAAATTAGACCGAACTAAAAAAATTGACCGAACCGATCTGATTTGATTCGGTTTGATTCTTTAATAAAAATCAATTTGGTCCGGTTATAATTTTTAAAAAAATTATGTTTTAGATTTTAGGTTCGGTTTTTTAGATAAAAAGTCAAAAAAATCAAATTAACTAAAGCAATTAATAAATCAAATCAATTTGAATCGAACTAAATTTAAAATATATGTAATTTAATTGAAATAAATTGAAACAAACTGAACTTTTATACATTCAATTATGTTTATAGACACATAAATTTTAGTTTAATCAGTTTGGTTAATTCAGTTTTTTCAAAAATTTTGGTTTGGTATTCCACTAGTTATTTTATTTTTTTTATTTAAAATTAACATAAGTGAATTTAAATTATAAAATTAGTAAAATAATTTAACCTAAAATTTTTACTTGAAATTAATTCTCTCAAAATATTATAACCCTTTTTACTTAGCGTCTTTTTAGTTTCACATTTACCAATTGATGTTCAATGATTGAATATTAAAATATTAAAAAATAATATTTGATAAATATTAGCATTTAACATATAATTTAAAAATTAATGTTTAATATTTAAAAAATATAACTCAATGTATAAATATATTTTTTAACATTTAAAATATCAAAAACTAATGTTAGATTTTTTTTAGTATTAACATTATATTTATCATTATATAAATTTTTATTTCATATAAAATCAATTAAATTATAAAATAATTATTTTTTAGCATTATACAATACAATTATATAACAAATGTTTTATTGAATAAAAGGTAAAATTGAAAATATATAAAATAATATTTTTCTTTCCTTTCATATTTTATTTTCTAAACAAAAAAAATAAATTTATTTTTATTCACTTCCCTTTTATCCAAACATGAGGAAAAAAAATAAAAATAAAATAAAATTTTTTTTTTTTCTTTATTTTCTTTTTTTTCTACGGTCATTTTCCCGAACATAGGCTAACGGTGCCGCGCCTTTGGGCCATCTTTCTTTGCACCAAAGAACCAATGGAACTACCTAAGTTGACCATTGTTGTGTAAAACTATCATCCCATCCTCTTCGAATCCATAACTACAAAAAAAAAAAAAAAAAGAAGTATTATCATAACCAGTTAATGTTTACTTCTAATTTAGGATAATTATTTATCAATCTAGCTACTCTTGGTGTTTATAAGGTATAGATAAAATTTTTTGTTTAAAAAGGTGAATAATTTTTTGTTTAAAAAGGTGAATTTGTATAATATTACATATGAAATATTATGCTTTCTATAAATTATACTTTGAAAAAAATTACAAAAGTGAATTTGATATGATATATAAAATATTAAACTTAATAGATAAGTTAAGATGTAGACCGATGACTAGGTGACCAGTACATTCATACGACATGAAGGTGACGTCTGTTAAGTGTCAATCAACCATGTTCGATAATTAGTAACCTCGTCGCCGTTTTCTTTGAAATTATTGATTTTTTTCGAA
Source organism: Omphalea diandra (assembly GCA_949677035.1). Lineage (NCBI taxonomy): Eukaryota > Viridiplantae > Streptophyta > Magnoliopsida > Malpighiales > Euphorbiaceae > Omphalea > Omphalea diandra. The sequence goes on from CATIWR010034722.1 coordinate 6,628, forward strand.
CAAGTTTTCTCACCATTTGCAATTTAAGTCCATTTCAACTGCTAGGTCCATTATCTCATTGTACTCCTCCCGTTTCTCCTTTTTGAGAATATCTTAAAAAACATATTCACTTTTATTAATTATTTATAATTAATTTTTAAATTATTCAGTTAATAAAATAAATTGATTATTTAATTAAATATACTAAAAATAAAAATAAATAATGTATTATAAATTACGAATTATCAAAACATTAAATATAATTTCTTAAATAATATAAAAAAATTATAGGTGATAATTTTTTTTAAATAAAGAGAATATTAATTCAACTGCTAGTATATTATATTAACAGTATTATCACGTCTAAAGCCGTATTTGGCTTTTTTTTAATAAATTCAATATCGAGTTTTATATTCAATATTTATTTTTTATATTTTTTGAGTTGATTTATGTTTATAGTTTTTATATTTAAATTTTGTGTAATACCTTTAATCAAACTAGATCATTAATTAATTTTTTATTTTTTTGGTCTGACTAATTGATCTGATATGATATTAAAAGCTAATACATGCTATTGATAGTGAGGATAATTGTAGTCAGGGATCATTCAATAGAATAAATAGTACATTAACATGTCATTTTATCTATTTTCTATCACATTTTTGTTAGTAAAAAAATGGAAAGATTAAAATTATTATTGTTATATTTTAAATACCTTGAATAATACACTCAATTTTCAAAATATGCCCTATCTAAAATGAAGCAGCTGAAAGATAAAAATAAATTCAAAAAAATATAATAAATATCAAAATAAAAAGCATTAAAAAATATAATAAAAATACCATGTAATGAAATAAACAAAAATCACAATCTTAATAGTCAATTGACCAAACTACCACAAAATATTAGACCATCAATACATATCATGTGCTCTATTATCTAAGGTGTTGCATGAGAGTATTTTTAAAGGGAAAGGAATAGAATACAAAAGCATTGAATGGAATGTAATTATTTAAAATCTTTCTATTTCATCCTTTAACCTCCAATTCGAAGTTTAAAAAAAATAGACATTTGAAAGAAAATGGATGTAAATTGTTAACATATATTTGCATCCTAAAAAAAAACTCACAAATGAGGTTAATTCATTAACGTTGTTTATGTTTTATTTCTTAACTTTCTCTAATCCACTTTTATGCAAGCCCTAAAGCTGATAAAACCCACTTCAAAAAAAAAAAAGATTGAAATTTTGCTCTAACTAATGACCTCCAAGATGTCTTTGAGCATGATAGGTTAGATTTTTTTTTTTTTTTCAATTATGGAAGAGATGGATGGAGATAGGAATGAAAAGCATAGTGTAAGATTACTAAGTAGTACCAATAGTGGTGGTGGAGGAGTTGAGTCTAGTAGGTAGGTAGGTAGATGGAAGTAAGTTGAAACAAAACTACAATTTCAATTAAAATAAAACTACAATTTTAATTGAACAAGAATACCAAAATTACTTGCTCGATCGACTTATCCTTTCACTGCCATCTTCTTCTTCATTTATTCTACCATGTCACATCGTGCCGTCACTAGTACCAATATTGTCACTTTATTATTTGGTATTCACCAAAATTAAAAAAGCCAAAACAATATTAGAGAAATTATGTCGTGATATGATTATGTGCTACTAGCCTTACCTTCAAGCATTATTAGGAATTTTGAGTTAGGAATATGTAGAAAGTTGGTTGGAGTATTATGTTAAGAAGTATAGTGTTGAACATAATATATGTGAATTGAAACTCGAACTAGGAAAGAAAGAAAGAAAGAGGAAGGGAGTGTTGACCAATTGACCTAAGGTTGATATGACTTTAGCCTTAATCATATGATTGAATGATGTTTTTAATGATACTACAAGAAAATTATTCTATAATGACATTTATTAAATGTCATTAAAAGTCCAAAAAAGTATGCTTTAGATTTATACTGACGTTTCTTGTAAGCGTTACTTAAGTGGGTATTATTATGTATTAAAATGACATTTATTATAAGTGTTGGTATACACTTATACTGACATTTCTTATAAAAGTCTAAAAAATGATGTTTTAGACTTCTACTGACATTTCTTGTAAGCGTCACTTAAGTGGGTGTTGTTATGTATTAACGTGACATTTATTACAAGTGTTTGTATAATTTATAAGCAACATTTTTAGCACCTCATTATTTAACTTTTTTCAAACGTCACTTTAACTAGTTAATACAACATTTATAAAATGACACAAAACTTATTTACAATTTATTAGTAATAATTTATTGCAACACATATTAAATGTCACTTTAGGGTAACAAAGCAACATTTATTAAATATCCTTTGAAATACATCAATAAATATTGCTAGAATGTTTTGTAATTACATTTAAAATATATCACTTTTGATGTTGTGTAAAACGTCACTTTAATGAGTGAAAGCAACATTTATACAATGACACAAACGCTATTTATGATTTATTAGTATTAATTTGTTGCAACGTATATTAAGTGTCGTTTTAAGGTAACACAATGATATTTATTAAATGTCATTAATAATTGTTGCTAAAAGGCATTATAATTACATTTAAAATATATCACTTTTGACGTTATGCAAAACGTCACTGTAGTGAGTTAAAACAACATTTATAAAATGATACAAAAATTATTTATGATTTATTAGTAATAATTTATTGCAATGCATATTGTTGCTTTAGGGTGATGCAACAACATTTATTAAATGTCATCAATAAATATTGCTAGAAGACGTTATAATTGCATTTAAAATATATCACTTTTGATATTATGCAAAATGTCACTTTAATGAGTTAAAAACAACATTTATAAAATGACATAAAAACTATTTATAATTTATTAGTAATAATAAATTGCAACGCATATTAACTATTGTTTTAGGGTAACAAAACAACATTTGTTAAATGTTCATTGAAGTACATCAATCAATGTTGTTAGAAGGGTTTATAACGAAACACATATTATAAAAGCACCACACACAAATATATGGCACTACCCAAAATTATTTGTTAAATTGTAATCATAAATAAATAAAATATCTATAAAATTAACAAAATATCCATTTTTTATTATTCAAAAGAACAATAAAATAGTCAAATAACTAAACTTAAACTATTGAAAAAATTAAAATATCCTAATTTCAATCATTGTTGATGAAAAACCATATGAATAGCCCAAATGTATAAACTAATGCCTGTGATCTGCACCAAAATGAAAAATATAATGATAAATCACAAAAAGATTCGGACAACAACTATTAAAATTATTAAAAGGGTTTATAATTTTTACTTTTAGATCTAGTGATACAAGTAACATTAAGGCATTAAAGTGTACTTGTATTAGGAATCTATATAAAATATAAAAATTAATTCACATAATTAGTAAATTGCACAATGGTATTACTAAAAAATAAAATATATAAAGTTTTTGAATCAGTTCTCAAAATTTACTATTATACTCATATTAAAATTCATCAAAATCAAAAGATAAAAAAATAATGAATTACCAAATTGGATTGTGAGAAACTAGGATCACGATTCATTTGAAATAATGTGGCTTTCAATTCTAAAATTTGATATTTTAATTCAACATAATTCTCTTTGAATTCATAATTTTCCTTATGTAGAGTGACCAAATTTTCTTTCAATTGTGTGTTCTCTTCATTGGCCTTTTGTAGCCTTTGCACCAAGTTAATATTATCATTTTTAAACATCTTTGGTTTTACTCCAAAACCCATTCCATGAACACACTCATATTTCTTTGGGCCAAATAGTTGAGATAATATATCTCCTTCAATAAGAACATTGTCATTAGGATTGTCATTGCTTACTTCATTTTCAGCTTCCATTCTTTCTTATATAAATTAATTAACAAAAAGTTATACTAATATAGTTCCTATTTAAGTAATATGAAAACACATGTGAGGACATATGGGACAAAAATTACTATCATAGTTTATGCTTCAGATGATACAGGTGTTCCAACCTTATGCTTATGACACTTCAAGTATAGTTGTGTTTTGGATGATAATTTTTCTATGTTTTTTCGCTATATAATAAATCTATAATTAGTAACATTTTATCAATTGTTAAAAAAACAAAATAATAAAATTAAATAAATGACAAGAGCAATTGCAAGCTGTATGCAATAGTATTAGTTCAAGGTCTATGAAAGAATTGAATGAAGCATTGTGGTTAACACTTTACCTCTATCTCAGCCCATTAATGAAAAGAAATGGTACAAGAAGTGTGTGATATTTTCATTTATGCTCGACCTTTTGTCCCATTTTTTAGATTTTCTCTGCAAAATTATAGAAAGAATATATAAAGATATGTAATTTAGTAAATTAATTTTAAGGAAATTAAATTAGTGAAACATTTTTGCATAAATTTTACATACTGCCACTCCTTTGAATACCATTGAGTTGTAAGTTTTTTCCATTCCATTTGTGTATACTTCACCTCCATCTCAAACCGTCGACGAAAAGAAATAGTACCAAAAGTGTGTGATATTTTTATTTGTGCTCGACCTTTTGTCCCATTTTCAGATTTCCTCTATAAAATTATAGAAAAAATATATATAGAGATATAATTTTAGTAAATTAATTTTAAGGAAATAAAAGTAATTAGTGAAATAATTTTTCATAAATATTACATACTTACCACTTCTCTGAATAACATTGAGTTGCAAGTTTTTCTCATTCCTTTTTTTCTGTTTGAGGAACTGAGTTCTCGTTCAATTCAACTAGTGACTTGTATTTGTGAAAATTTTGTATATACAATGTGGGTGGCTTCCATTCCTTGATGACCACATCCCAAAGGTCCACCACATTTATGTCAAGATAGATCTCCATCCTATACTTCCAATGAGTATAGTCTATTCCATCAAAGTAGGGCTTGAGTTGTGAGTGGATTCCCTTTTGTGTCATGATCTTTGTTCACCCAATGAAGGTTTGATTGTGAAGTGAGGCTTTGATACCACTTGTTGGCCCTAGGCACCAAAAAGGAAATTGGTGTATAAAAGTTTAGATTAGAAAGAGAGAGGATAAATGAGATGAGAGGAAACACAAAATTTATAGTGGTTTGGTATAATCAACCCTACGTCCACTCCCCAATTCTTCGAAATTAGGTATTCCACTATCTTTCAAAGGTGTTTTCAAGCTTACACCAAACTTTTACACTTGTATTTTAAAGGCTCACACAACAACATATACACTTGTGCTTTGAGGCTTACATAATAACCTTTACAACTTGTGTTTTAACAAGCTCACACAACAACCTATCTTAGTGTTTTGATAGGCTCACACTATAACCTATTACACTTAGTGTTTATGTTCACTCCCAACAATGACTTAAAGAAAAGAAAAGAGTGAGTAACAAAATTGCAAAAGTTTAGGTACAAAGTTATTAATTCTCTTGCATTTACATCTATTTGGTGAGGTATTTATAGCCTCTACCCACCAAAGAGACGTTGCAATAAAATTGGTACAAAATCATTAAAGTGTGCTAGACAAATTTTCGTATTAAATGCTTGACAGTTATGAATCGTGGTCACTAGTACTCATTCGCGGTCGCGAATTCCAAATTCCATAAGAAAAGCCCTATTTGTGTCTAATGGCTAATCCACATGGCGACTTCTGATTAGTTCACTACAAAAATATAGTCATTGCCTTTCACCTGCTCTCAAAAGTAGCGGTCACGATCTTTCTTGTATAGGACGCGACTGAGGACACAAATTCATCTGCCAAAAGTGTTCATCTTCTTCTTTTGGGTTCGCGATCGCTATTAACAAGTTTCCATTGCAATTTTTAACTTTCAACAGTTACTTGGGACACTTGTGAAACTGTGATTATGAACTTGATTATATCTTAAGTTATTTTGAAATTCGCAGTTGCGACTGAGGCTAGCTTTACACCACGAATTTGTTTGTCACTTTCAGAGTTCTTCTTTTGGATGAGTCATGGTTGAGAATGACTCCGCGATTTCGTCTGTTTGCATTTCTAACAAGTCTTTTTATGAATCGCGGTCGCAAATCTTAGATTATGATCGCAATTTAGAAGTCATTATACACTCTTTGAAGACTTAGATCTCTATCCAACTTCTAACTGAAGGACCAACACAAAAACTGCAAAACAATACTAAATAAAAACATTAGAAATGATCAATCCCTTTTGTCAAGATCAAAAGAGGTTCAAGACTTAGGGTTAACTACTTTAGTCCAACATCAACTTTATATTATACACCGCTCACAGTGAGAAGAAGTAAGGTTCTCTAGTAGTTCACGTGATAGGCAAAAGGAGCCAGTATTCTCGTTCCCTGAAAAGCTCGGCCACTTGAAATAAAGATAAGTACTATAGTTTCCATAAGGATAACATGCATGACAAGAAAGAGTGCAAGGACTTAAAGAATACAATTAAAAGACTAGTCCATCAAGGCAGGCTCAACCAATTTAAGAAAAGGCTAGCTCTAGAGGAAGCAGACATGACCCCAATAAGAAAAAAAACATATAGGGAAAAAAGGCCTAATAATAGGCAATATGCTAGGGTCATTAATTTGATTGTAAGTGGGATAATGGGAGGAGATAGCTCAACCTCAAGAAAGAGGCATATATAGGAGGTATACTTTGTAAACAATAACGAGAACATAGAGAAGCCCATGTTCTGCCCTATCGCTTTTCTCCTTGGTAGATGATAGAAAGCTATGGACTCCTCATATAGATGCCCTAATGATTTAGGTTTAGATTGAAGATTTTTTGGTTAAGCACATCATGGTGATTTCCAAGGCATATAAAGTGCTTGAATAAGGCTGTAAGAAACTACTGCCAATCTAAACCCCTCTAATAGGCTTTAGTGGTATTAAAGTAGATGTGTTGTGGTCTATTGAATTAAACATGAAGTTAAGGAACACAAACATCACCAAGAGGTTTCAGGCAATCTAGATGGTGCAAACATTCCATTCACCTATAATGCCACCATTGGAAGACTCATCTTATATGACATTATTGTTTGTAACTTCATTCGATACTTAAAGATAAAGATCCCCATCGTACGAGGAGTAGTTATAGTTAAAGGGAATCAAAAGGTGACCAGGGAAACCTATATGAATATTTTAAAGGAGGTGAATCATGCTATCTCCATAAAGTCATTAGACATCTCCTTAGATGATGCCCCTAAAATAGTCAAACTTGTAGAGAATTTAAAGCCTTTACATGTTAGTGGAGGATGAGCCATCATAATTGGGACATAACTAACTGAGCTAGTAGAAAAGGACATCAACTGGGACCTATTAATAGCTTGGAAGCATTTGCATAGTCCCTTCTAAACATCACTAAGATAGACTTTCGGTTATAGCCCATAAACTGAACATGGACAGCTCGGTCAAGTTTATCAAGCAGAATGGGAAAAATCATACATCTAAACTTTAAAAAGTCATAGCTAAACATGTTTAGATGTTGCTTCAAGCAAGCTTCATCCATAAGGTGCAATATTTGAACTTACTAGTGAATGTAGTGTTAATAAAAAGTGGAGAATGTGCATTAACTTCATCGACCACAATAATGCTTGCCCCAAAAATAGCAGCCCATTGCCCAATATAGATTAATTAGTAGACTTTACTACTTAGTATAAGCTATATAGTTTCATTGACACCTTAGTCGAGTACTACCAAATCAGGATGTTCATCCTGGATGAAGAAAAGATGAGTTTTCTACAAAGTAATGCCATTCAATCTTAAGAATGCGGGAGCAACCTACCAAAGGCTGGTAAACCACATGTTTAAGGATAAGATTAGCAAAATGATCAAGTTGTATGTAGATGATATGATAGTTAAAAGTCATCGAGTTGATGACCATGCTAGAGATCTGAAGAAAGCCCTGACGATCTTTAACTAGTACAATATGAGCTTAATCCAAAGATGTGTGCTTTCAGGGTTCCAGCAAGCAAATTCCTCATCTTTTTGATTTCATAGAGGGGAATAGAGGTCGCCTAATTATATAAAAAAAAGTTAGAAAAATCATTTTTATCTTTTAAAAAATAAAAATGAAAATGGGTTGTACTTTTCTATGATAGGTAACCTCTAACATCAATATTGTTCCTTCAAAGTTAGACTTCAAAGTTGGGTACACTTTAAGAAAGGTGTTAAGTACCGCAAAATGCTTAGACATTGATCCGACCTTTGTGTTATTGTATTTTATTTTATTGATTGATTATTGATAGTTGTCTAATTTTAGTTCATTAACATTTTATTCAAGTATTAGTGTGATGTATATAAGCCCTTAATCTGGAAGTGCACAAGCCGACTAGTAATATAGTGTATAAGAGTGTGAATATCACTCCTATAAGGATCAATGTAATAAGTTCTAAGCTTTATGTCCCTTTTATTATCTAAAGACCCTAAGTAAAAGAATGTTTAAACTAAAAACTATGAACATTAAAACTACTTTAATTATAATCAAGTTGTTTACAAGAAAACAATCAATTAAAAGAAGCAGCTAGGGGTTTAACTTCACTTGTTAACATGTTATGGTTTCTAATATTTCATCTAGTTAATTTATTCATCTAGTGCTTCTGTCAGGTTACTTAGGTGATTAATTAATCTCTCTTAAATATTAATTGACATATAATAACATGTTAAACTAGAAATCTCTTCACATAATAGGTAGACATCATGTAATTGACAAACAATGCAAGACCCTAATGATAGTAATAATCTACTAAAGTCTCCCAACACAAAATATATTAAGAGAATTATTGAAGATTTGTTTTATAAAAGCATTTATCGATAGTAGATTCATAAAACCAAATATGACTAATGGCTAGTTAATTAATAATAATGAGTTCACAAAAATTACAAAACATAAAGAGTGAATAAAATAAAAAAGACTTAGATTAGAAGATTGTAATTAGTTAATCAAGATCCATTTACTCCCTAGCTAGAAAAGGAATTATTTCATAATATAAAAGAAAGTAATCAAACTACATTGAATGGAAATCATGGTCTTCAATCTTTGAGCTCTTAATAGATTACCCCTTTGCTCTTCTTTGCTCCTAGCCTCCTGCTTAATTGTTTTCCCTCTCCTTTGATTATTTTCTTCGCTTCTTCCATCACTTCTTTACTTATTAAATGATCAAATTTATATGCCTCTTCCTTCTTAAATGGTGTTCTTGATCATGACACTAAGTGAGAACTTTGTAAAATTGAATTACAAAATAATTGAAATGTAATATAAAGTAAAAAATTCCCCTTTTTAGTGATGCACAATCATGAAAATTAATGCATGGCCATGTAAATTCACAATCTCTTTTTGGAATTACATATTGCTCTTTACATAAGGGTGCACATGGAGGTGTAATGGGATGTACAACTATATAAATTAGGGGTGTGAATGCTTACATAGCGGTGTAAACTAGGTGTGTGAATTAAATCAGCTACTATCTTTTTGCATGAGATTATGCATGGCCTTGTAAATGGATTGCAATAGGTGTGCATGGCCATGCAAATGCTTGACTCTTCTTTGAGGTTTTGGTTAAATTGATGCATAGACATGTAAAAATTTGTATGGCTATGTAACTTCTTATTCATGCTTTTTAAGCTTTCTTCTTCCACTTTAACCATACAAAACAACATTACCCTTTATAAGGCCTTTTTGTATGTCAAATTCAACCAAGGATTTTAAAATTTTAAAGGGACAAAACTATAAAATGCATAAATTTATGCACCATATGAATTCTCACAAACTTAACCTCTTGTTTGTCCTCAAGCAAGAAATGAATTCAACTAAGTCAAATTCAATAGCTAAAGAATAAAAATCAAGTATCAAGGTCTTTAGGAGAAATTTATCTCAATGATATCAATAATTTTCATCAATTAAGCAAATCTACCTATAATTAAAACAAAATTTTCTTAACATGCTTAATCTATAATTAATTAACGTAATAGAGTGTGTATGTGTCTTACTAACATACTTTTAATTTAATAGAGTACGCGTGTGTCTTAGTAACATACTTTTAATTTAACCACACAAATTCTAGATAAGATTATACTTCAACTTTTTAAGGGTCACACATTACCATAGGCAAGACTTTTCCATCTTTCTCCACTAATGTAGATCTTTTAAACTAAGGATCATAAGGTTTTTTTGGCTGATAATGTAAGGTCGAGGTTAGGGCTAGTAACGAGTGGTCAAGTTCAAAAATAAGAGAATGTTATTTTGACATGAATTAGATCAATAATATAGAATATAATTGAAGTAAATTATGCATTTATCAATATTCTTTCCTTGTAAGACTCAAAGATATTCATACTTATGCATACTCCTTTTTTCATATGGTGTCTAAAAATTCTTTTTTTATTATTTTTTTTATTCTTTCTTCATCAACTTGCCACCCCTAAACTTGAATTGAACTTTTTGCTTCTAAAATTTTACAATTTATAATGCCTTTCTTGCAACCCTTATTAGGATACATATGAATAACAAATTATGTCATTGTATAACAATATTCTAACTCATTCTCTTAACAAGAAAGGTAAAAATTCATTTAGGTTATTTGGTTATAATAATGGTTATGGGTTGAAGAAAGAAAAAGCTAATTTATACTCATAAGTGAGTATATTTTAAGGCTCAAAAGGGTAACAAATGATAATGCATATTAAGATATGGATATTAGTTAAATGAAGGGCCAATAAACGTCTCATCATCTCCTTAGAATGGCTAAGTCTAAGATATCACCTAGAAAGATTGTTTAGAAGGTTCTAGCATGTGTTGGAATGTTCACTTACCTAAGTTATACATAACTATCAAATTTTCATCCTAAATTCCATATTTTACCAAGGTGTGCTCAAAATTTTCTATTATGCTAATCAATTATAAATGAAACATGTTAATTAAAATCATGTTATTATCATAAGTGAACTTAACTTAATTGATTCAAATAAGTGGTTATCATAATTCTCATAGATTTTTCATTTTAGATCTTGGAAACTAAACCTTAATCATTCAAGTTATCAAATTTTACCATCCTAAAGCATAAATTCACCAAATGCATGTTAATGATTAATTAAACACATTAATTCCCTCAAAGTTAAAATCATCATTGTCCCTAATGGTGGCAATGAGTGAATAAGAAAAGAAGGGGTATGAAAAACTTTCCTTAATGGAGGTAACATGAAGAAAATAAGTAAAATCTGCAATTAAAAGACAAGCATACAAAACAAAAGCTAGAAAAATTGATCATAATGTTAGAGTTTAATACCAAGAGATAACAAAAATGAAAGAATACAAATAACATAAATATAAAATAAAAAATATAAGTTAAAAGGGCAAGAACATGCTAATTTAAGGTCATTAGCTTGACCCTTATAAGCTTGGCTTCACTTAAGCTTAACTATGGGCTTGTAATTGTCTTTTATTAATGGTTTATACATGCAATGCATAGGATTAAAATCCCTTAGATTAGTGATGGCCCACTTAAAGACTTATTTTTTTCTCAACTAATGTTCTCATAAGAATGTTCAGGATCGAAAGGTAATAGTTCTAGTTCTAATGAAGGAGCATTCAAAATAAAAGGAGGTGTCTCTATATCTTTTTATAGTCTAATCCATTAATAAAGGAGAAAGAGTTAGCATCATGCATTTCAAAGGTGGAAGTAGTACTTATATAGTTTGCTTTGACAATAAAACCTTTTTCAACTCTTACTGCTTTAGATGTCTCAAGATCAAAATTTTCTCCTTCTTATTGAAAAGCTCTTTGTGCATGCTCTTCTTTTACATCAACTTGTGAGCATCTCTCTTTTGCCATGAATTACTTATTTATTTAAAACATGTTGGATACCACTTCTTCATTACCAAAGACAAGATTCCATCTCAAATTCTACCAATACATCATTGGTACAAAGAAAGGGTCTTCCTAAGATGAAGGGGATCTTTTGATCTTCTTCCATATTTAAAATGACAAAGTCAATAATAATTATAAATTTATCTACCTTTCCTCTACAATCCTTCTTTGGATATATGATGGAATGATTAGTGAGTTGAAAAAGATATGCATATTAGCCTCATATCTCCAATAACTAATGTTTGAAATAAAAACAAAGGCATTAAGTTGATATAAGATCCTAAATCACATAAAGCATTTTCAAATGAAAGATAACAAATTTCACAAGGTAGTAAAAAAACTCCTAGGGTTGCCTAACTTAAGAGGTAGTTTATTCAAGAGGATAACACTACATTTTTCGATGAGCATGACTTGTTCACACTTCTATGTTGTCTTTTTTTAGATTGTACCTCCTTCATGAATTTAGCATATTTTGGCATTTGGAATAGTGCTTCCACAAAAGGTACACTAATGTGAATCTTCTTGAGCTTCTTCATAAACTTTGCAAATTAATTGTCCACTGCATGCTTTTTGGCTTTTTTGTTGGTTTGTCCTCCTTAATGAGTTTTTTTACTTAGCTTCTTCATTCTCTACATCTTTTTCTTCTCCTACCTTATAAGTAATCTCCTTACCGCTCTTTAATGTGATTGTCTTCACTTGCTTCTTAGGATTAATCTCAGAAATGCTAGGTAGGGTATCGTTAAATCTAAAGCTTAAGGCATTAGTTATTTGTCCTATTTGGATCTCAAGGTTATGGATGAAAGAGGAATGGTTATTGGCAACTAATTCAATCTTTGCATTCAATTTTCTAATCATTTCATCTTAGTGGTCTAACCTAGATTCAGTTTTGGTAATGCATTTTTCCATGAGGCTTTCAAGGTTAAATTTTTTCTCTTAAGGTTAGTAGTTAGTTGGTTGATGAAAAGCAAAGGAAGGGCCTTATGGATTGGGGTTCAAAAAGTTATTATTAGACCAAAAAAATTAGGTGATTTTGCCAACCTAGATAATAAGTGTTCGGGTAAGGGTTATTGGCTTAGATTAAAATTCCTTATAAAATTTGCTTATTCTTGTGCAAAAGAGTTCCTATTTGGCAATTGAAATTGTTATAACCATTCTCCCCTTATAATTAGCATGCCACTTGTAAGAAAGGAGAGGAAATTGCTTTACAATTCATATAATTCAATTGCTTAGTAAGTGTGGATACTTGAGCTTGTAATGCTTTCAACACATCCATGTCATGAACTTCAACTACTTTTCTTATTGTGCTCCTCTAATTAACTTGATAGTTATTATTGGTCATTGTCTCTATTAGTTCATAAGTCATATCCATTATTTTGTCTAAAAGAGATCCTCTTATAGCAGCATTTATAGTGAGTTCAGTATGCCTAAACAATTCATTATAGAAGGTGTGTACAATCGACCACTTTGAAATTTGATAATTTAAGCATCTCCTTAATAGGTCTTTAAATCTCTCCCATGTTTTATTAAATGTCCTTCCATCTTAGTAGTAAAATGTCATACTTGTGTTGTGAAGCCAGACCATCTTTGATAGAGGAAAGTAGTTATTAAGAAAAGCTTGAGATCACTAGTCCTAAGTTGTGATGCTTCTTAACTCTAGTGAATTTATCCATGCCTTGTCTTTTAATGTAAAAGTGAATAATAGTAGCCTTATCACATCTGTGGACATGCCATTATATAGAAAAGTGTCATAAATCTCTAAAAAGTTCGTGATATGAGCATTAGGATCTTCCTTAGCAAGTCTATGAAATTAGAGAGTGTTGGTGAGCATATGAATGAAGACAAACTTAATTTAAAAGTTTCTTACATTCATGGTAAGCCTTTGATGGTTAGTTTTAGTCTTTCCAATGGAGGAGTCATAAAATCTCTTAATAGTCTATTTTGTGTATTTGCCATATATCTATTTCTTTGATTTTCTCTTCTTTTTTAGTTTAGAGTACATTCAATTTTTAGATCTAGAGGAGAGAGCTCTTAATAGTTCAATCAATAACAATGAGTTCATAATAATGACTAACATAAGGGTGAATAAAAAAAAAAAAAAGAGACTTAGATTAGAAAATCATAATTAATTAATCAAGATCCACCTATACCCTAGTTAGAAAAAGGATTAGCTCATAATATAAAAGAAAACAATCAAACTATATTGAATGGAAGCCATGGTCTTCAACCTTTAAGCTCTTGGTCGATTACCCTTTCACTCCTTTTTACTAGCCTTTTGTTTGATGATTTTCCCTTTCCTTTGATTGATGTGATTTCTTTGCTTGTTGGATTATCAAATTTGTATGTCTTTTCCTCCTTAAATAGTTTTCTTAATGATGGCACTAAGTAGGAACCTTGTAAAATTAAATTAGGAAGCAATTAGAGTGGAATAGGAAGTCCAAAATTTCCCTTTTTAATGATGCACAACCATGTAAATTGATGCACAACTGTGTAAATTCGTAATCCCTTTTTGGAGTTACATAATGCTCTTTACATGAAGGTGAACATAGGGGTGTAATGAGATACACGACCATAAGTGTGCAAATTAAATCAACTACTGCCTCTTTACATGAAGGTGCATACGACCATGTAAATTGGTTGTATGAGGGTGCATATAGCCATATGAATGTTTGACTCTTAAATGAAGTTTTGGTTGAATTGATGCATAACTATGTAAAGATTTACAAGGCCATGTAACTTCTTCTTCATGCTTTTTGAGCTTCTTTCTTCCACTTAAATCTTATAAAACAACATTACCACTTACAATGTCCTTTTATATGTCAAATTCAATCAAGAACTCTAAAATTTGAAGGGAATTAAACTATAAAATGTATAAACTTATGCACCAAACACATTCACCATAAAATAATAAAATATATCATATGACATTCATAAAATCTATAAAATACAACACATAAAGTACACAATACTTAATATAACAATCCAAAAGAAATAAGGATTACAAATACAAAATAATCAAAAAAGGGGAGAATCTCCTAACTAATGCAAATAAAAACATTAATAAAATTAAAAATGTTCACAATAAATAATAATACATCAAAACAAATCATAAAGCGATTTAAACAACATATTATTCAAATATACTACCAGCATCCATTAGAAAGATCCCAATACATAGTCACGTGCCAAACTACTCTAAGTTTGTTGACTTTTATAATTAAATCCATATTTTTCATATAAATATAACATATAGATATTACAAGTTATCATTCTGAATATGATAATATCTTACAATATGCATAGAATATCTAGTTATCAATTAATATATTTTAAACCATTTTAGAGCTAGATCCACTAAGATGTTGATTTTGGACCAAATCGAACAATCTAAATAACTTAAATGTTTATATTTTTATTATCAAACCTTTTTAAACTATCAATATTCACAATAATAAATAAAATAGAGATATAATCATAAATGCAAACAATGTTAACAATTATAAATAAAATAGGAAGTTGATCGATTTGTTTAACCCATTAGGTCATATTTATGTGATTTTCCTTACCTTTGAGTGCTCATGGCATGAGTAGATCCCTCTAAATCTCACAAGAATCTCTCTAATTCAAATAATAACTTATAGTAGAATTTCTTGAGTCGACCTTTCTTTTTATTCCTTTTCTTTCCTTTTCCATTTCTTTTTTTTTTTTCCATTTTGTTTTATTTTTCTTCTTTTTTTTTTCTTTTCTCTTTTTCCTTCTTATCTCCTTTTTCTTTTTGGTTGAATTCCTCCATCTTTCATTTTCTCTTTCTTTTAGCTTCGGTAAACTTTCTTCTTCTTATTATTATATATATATAAGGAGTGGAACTTGTGTAGGTTCCTTTTAAGGAATTGATCACAAGTTCTTTAAAACCATACTAATTCTAAAGAACCCATCCCTAAAATTTTTGCCCTATTGATATGATAATCCTCAAATTTCTAAATCTTATATAATTTCGTCCTTTTCCATTTTGATTTCAATCTATAGGTTCCAACTCTTTTTTTTTTTTTTGATTGAGTCTAGAAATTAATTATGAAAATCTTTAAATTAATTCCACAAGGTATAATTAAAACTAGAGAAATATTAAGTGATCTAAAGAGATCCAACTTATTAAAAGTATGAACTATCCAACCATCATCATTGGGCCACTGTATCCTAGGTTAAAAATATAGTGTCTATAGATTGCCCTATACTCTCACAAGATTATTTGACAATATTTTTGAAATCATATTTTTCAAATAAAGCATGACAAAGAACATAATAACAATATATAACTATAAAAACACAAACTAGGATATAAATAAAGGACATGCCTTCATTAGCTTACATCTTGGCTTATGGAGGACGTTAGTTCTTTGGTGAGAATGGCAACCTAAAAGGGGAGATTGAATTTGAGTTCTTACAAAACTATTGAAACTTTTTTTGAAGTTCCTAGAATTCTTTTGTAGTGGATTGATGCACACAAATTCACTCTTGCTTTCAAAAAAGAAATTGGAGTAAAAAAAAGAGATAACATAAGAGATTTATAATGGTTTGCCAATGTGCCTACATCTACTCCATAAGCAACCATTTTGGTCTTTACTCTTCTTTTTGAAGGCTTAAGAATAATTTCCCTTTTTCAAGGCTAAAAAGTAAACTTTAACATTCTTGTTAGACTAAGATGATTAATCATAAGTTTAAAACCTCTTTTGATATTGACAAAGTAGATTGATCATCACTAATATTTCAAATAAGTGTTGGTTTTGCAGAAATGAATCAATCTCTCAAGAAGAAATGCAAGGAGTTGATAAACTCCAAAGTGACATGTAAATCGTGACCACAATCTAGGATTCGCGACTGCGACTCATGTTAAGACATGTTGAAATTCAAGCAAGCGAAATCGCGGAGCCATTCTTGGCCGCGACCTTTGGAAAAGAAGAAGCCAAAATGTGACAGACAAATTCAAAGTGAAAGTCACGCCTTAGTCGCGACCGCGAATTTCAAAGTAACTCAAGAGGGAAGCAAGTCCACAACCATAGCTTGACAAGTGTCTCAAAAGACTATTGAAAGTCAAATTTCATGGAGGCATCTTGTTGGTAGCGACTACGAATACTGTGGAAGAAAGTTGACCACTTTGGCAAATGGATTCGCGTCCTCTGTCGTGGCTTGTACAAGAAAACTCATGACTGTGATTTCTAAAAGTAGGTAAAAGACAACAACTATATTTTCCTGGTGAACTAATAAGAAGTTGCCATGTGGACTAGCCATTAGACAAAAATGGGGTTTCCCTTGAAGAATTTGGATTTCGCGGCCGCGAAATGCAGTAGCGACTGCGATTTCATCCTGACAAGCATTTAATGCAAAATCTATCAAACATGTCTTAAAGATTTGATGAACTATGATTTGTAACGTCTCTTTGGTGAAGTTTGGCTATAAATACTCCATCAAACAGCCATGAATAAGGTTGCTAAGGATTTTATTACAAGTAATTAAAGCTCTCAATCTTTGCTACTCATTTTCTTCATTTTCTTTATGAAATTGTAATTGTTAGGTGCGAGCATTAAACACCAAGTTGTGAGGTTTGTGTTAGCCTGTAAAAACACTTCAAGAAAGGTTTAAGTGTGAGCCTAGTGAAACACTTGAGTGAGTTTTATGTTAGCCTAAAAACACATTGTTGTAAGGTTTTGTGTTAGCCATTAAAACACAAGTTGTATAAGTTGGGTGTGAGCTTGAAAACACCATTGAGATAGTGAAATACCCAATTGATTAATTGGGGAGTGGACGAGGGTCAATAATACCCGAACCACTATAAATTGATTGTCTTTCTTCTACTCTTTCTTCTTCCCTTTATCCTTGTTTTTGAAATTTTTATTCACCAATTCAACTCCTCTTCTTGGTACCTAGGGACAACAAGTGGTATAAGAGCAAGGTTTTCACAAATCGAACCTTCATTGGGTGAGACAAGATCATGGCACAAGAAGTAAACCACTCACAACTAAGGCCATATTTTGATAGAACCGACTATACTCATTGAAAGTATGGGATGGAGATCTATGTAGACACAGATGTGGTGGACCTTTAGGATGTGATAATCAAGGAATGGAAGCCTCCTACAAAAGTTGTGGAAGGCAATGAAGAACTAATCCCAAGGGATGAATGGGTTGAAGCTCACTGAAAGTCAAATGGTAGGAATAAGAGAGTAATGACCATTCTCCTAAGCTCACTTTCGAAAGAAGAGATTGAGATAGTGCAACATTGTCAAACTGCACATGCCATATGGAAGACTTTAGAGAATTATCATGAAGGCACAACCTTAGTCAAGTCAAGCCGTTTAGAGATGTAGCTCACCGAATGGGAACTCTTCATGATGAAGGATAACGAAAACATCATAGAAATGACAAATCACCTCTTATCCATCGTACCAATATAAAAAAGTTTGGAAGAGCACTCACCAATTATGAGGTAAACACCAAAATCCTTAAAACTCTTCCTCTTGACAAATTTAGGGCTAGGGTGTGCAGCATTCAAGAATCCAATCCAGAGATTAGAAAGGTCCCAACAGATGTGCTTATTGGCAAGCTCTTGACTCATGAGTTGGCCATTGAAAAAGATGAGCAAATGAAGAAGCTAAGGGGCCAAGGTGGAAAACCAGAAAAAAGAACCATGGGTCTCAAAGCTTCAACAAGGGAGAAAGAAGTAGACACATGCTCAAGTGAAGAGGATAGTGATAAAGAAGGAGAAGAGCTAGCAATGCTCTCAAGAAGAACCAAGGAATTGATAAGAAGGAGAAAAGAGAGAAGAGTCTTCAAGAAATCAGCCCAAAGCCCAAAAGAAAGATAAAATTATGTCACATGCTATGAATGTGGCAAACAAGGGCACATGAAACATGAATGTCCCAAGTTGAAGAAGAAGAAAAGATGGGACAAAGAAAAGAAGAAACGCTTCTCCGCCACTTGGGATGATGACTCAAGTGAAGAAGAGGAAGAAGGAGAGGTGGCCAACATATGCTTCATGGCATTAGGGGACTCTCCACAAGAGGTAAGTACATCCTCCCACTCTAATTCAGATTATGAAGTAGATGATATAGATGAAGAGCTATTAGAAGTTCTAATTATGAAGTGTAACAAGTATAAGTCATAAGTTAAAACCTATAGGCAGAAGTGCTCCAAATTAGAAGATGAGTATAAGTCTCTAAATGAGCTTGTGAATGAATTAAGGGCTTCTAATGAAGAACTTGAGAAATCTGTAGAAAATTTATCTACTTCATCTTCTTCCTTAGCGTCACTTAGAAAGGAGAATGACTCACTTAAAAGGGAAGTCATTGAGCTTAGAAGCTCAATCTCTAAATTTCATAGAGGAAAAGAGGTTTTAGAC
>CATIWR010034734.1:0-23896 GCA_949677035.1 Omphalea diandra
CCATGCCTTAGTGGTGCTAGAGAAAGTGGACATGGCAATATCTAAACATCCATACTTTGTACATACAATGGAAGAAGCTATGGCAACTGCAAGGTGGAGGAAATGGTGGGATGTTGATGGTTTGAGGATACAAATGGAGACCTATTGTGAGAATGGATTGCAGCCATGGACTCCCATTAAACTTCCCTATCCCTCAGGTAAAATAAACTGTTTGGCTTGATCTTCAAACTTCATGGAATAATAGTAGCAATAATCATGTTTAGCTTTATTTTATCAAGCTGATATCTTTTTCCTCCCTTTGTGCATGTATTGGTAGATGTCCCAGATAGTGCTTTGATCTTAAGGAACCATGGGCCCAGCAGCAATCTATTCTCTTGCCTTATGTTTAATGAGCTGGAAGCATTCGACCCAACAGATCAATTGCCTTTTGCATATATTACAGATCACATGAGCCCAAAGCTGAAGGTAAACATGTTTAAGGTTGAGGTGTTTGAGCAGGTGGTGCTAGAGTACAGGCATAACCTTATAAAAGATAGGGCCAATGTTAGTAGAAGATCCAAACCTCAAAAGATCAAAAGGGCTGTCCAAGATTTATTTGTTAATAGTACCTGTTGTAGCAAGTGCCAGGAGTATCTATTAGAAATGTGGGGTGAATCCCATAATTGATTTTGTCTCTAACACAGGAAGCAAGATAAAAAAGATAAAAGATAAGTAAATGAATAATGAGGTGTGCTTTAGTGTATTTTTATCCTCTCTGAAATTATAAAATTGCAAATATGAATACGATTAAAGTTAAATTATTTTTTAAAAAAAGTCTATTAGCTCTGTTTTGCAGGAAAAAAGTCAACAAATAATAGTTGGTTGATTTTGATGTTTTTCTTTTTTTTTTAATAATATTTAAATGTGTAAATGAAAACCTATGAGTTATTTGAGATTGATTCAAAACATATTAATTTATTTGTTATTAATTAAATTGAGCTGAAATTTAATCTATTTGAATAAATTAATAAATTAAGTTCAAACTCAAGCTCAAATTTCATACATAATTTTATTAATTTTGACCAACTCTATTGAGTATTACTTCAATTGTGAATTCAATCAAAGGGACAAGACTAAGTACTTCCTATTACTTGAAGATTTAGCTTAAATTTTTTCTACAGAAAAATATGTTTCTTACAATTTGTATTTATATCCTTAAGGAATCTTCTCAATTATTTTTATCAGCATATTAAAGATATTCTTTTTCACGTCTTAACAAGATATTTGATTTATTGTGAAATAAAATAATATATTTGAAATAATCAATCAACATATATATGCGTGCGTGCGTGTGTCTATATAATCAATCAACATTTAATATTTGTTTTTATTTTAGTGTGTATATATATATATATATATATATATTTGCTTTTGTAATATGTGATTTATCTTCTCCTAATCATGAAATTAATTTACTTATTTATTCTTCTTATATAAGCAATATTTTTTAATTTTCTATCATTCTTATATATTATACTTTGTTATTACATGGACAATATTTATTCTTAGGTTTAAATACTAATTTGCCTCTTAATTTTTTTAAAAAATCCATTTAAAAATAAAATGAACTATATATTAATTAGTCTAACTCTTTTCTAATTTGGTATTTTTATAGCCAAATTCAAATTGAAACTATGTGTGGAAAACACACATTCAAAAATAAAAATATTATTAATTATTCATTAAACCAGTATAAAATATTATCATTTGACTTCCTCTTCCATCTATCTCGCCTCCCCTCCTCCTATCACGACCAACATAATCACTATTATCATCTATTTCTCTATCTCTACCTTTTCTTCCTTCATTTTCATATCTAGATTCATTAAAATTAGATTAACAATAATTTTATAAAAAAATAAAAAATTAACAGACAACAAAGATGAAATGTGATTTTTGTTATACTTTTTAATTTAATTTTTTTTATAAATTAATCATTATTCTTTTTAGTTTACACACTAATATTAATGTATTTATATTCTATATTAATTTAAATTGATTAGGTACCTATCCTTAAAAAAAAAAAAAAAGAAGCTATTTAATTTATATAATTATTACGACTATTTATACCTAATTATATTCAAATCTATATTTATTAAAGTAAATTTAAGTATTCAATATTTACTTTCATTATTTACTAGCTGAGTTATGTAAAATTTTGAGTATAACACCCACTACATATGAGAAAACTTAATCAGTATTGAATAGCAGAAAGTAATTAGAATAAGAAAAATAACAATGTCAGGTGTAATTATTATATGCTAAAAATATTGTCAAGATCATGGATACCAAAAAAAAAGAAAAAGGGAGTATATCTTGGCCCAGCACAACCCAAATAATAGTTAACCTAAAAGAAATGCTTAAGGAATAACTAGGAAATGTATATCTAACTTTTAAAAATTAATTAAATTACCATTTTTGATATCTTACTAGTAATTAAAAAAAAAAGAAACAAAAGAATATCATAAAATTGTTATCAAACCAATCAATCCCAGAATGAATATCTACAAAGTTTTATCCATTTATCTCTTTGCAATCACTCCATTAACCATTACTGAAAAGGACTAATAATGCTCAAAGTTATCAAAATCAAATTGCATATTTTCTTGGAACAGTATTTTTTTTTAAAAAAAAACTTACAATAATATTGCAAATCCATAAAATTATGTATTTTAATAGATTTATCCTTATATCATAAAAAAAAAAATTGAATAATCATTTCAATTGGAGAGATAATGAAAAAAACAACTTTAAAATATCCATCTCTACAACTAAATTCTCTTCATGATTGAATATATTAATATGATGGCATACCACTTATTATATGACTATATATAATTTTAGTTTTGCCATCTTAGTATTAGAAGTGTTGGTAAGGAATTGGTTTACTTGCATGGGAATTTTTCTAGAGTGAAAAAGTAAGAAATGGAATAGAATAGAAAGGTATAGAATAGAATGTAGTTGCTTAAAATCTTTTCATTTTATCCTTTAATCTCAGATTTAGAAGTTAAGAAAAATAGATATTTAGAAGTAAATAGATGTAAACTTTTTACTTTCATTTACATCTAAAAAAACTCACAAACAAGATTAACTCATTAACCTCCTTTACATTCCATTCTTAAGTCTCTCTAATCCACTTCCATGTAAGCCCTTAGATTTTCTATTCAAATTATATCAAATGTCTACCTTATTTCAATAATGTTCTAAAATTAAAATATATAATTAATTAGTTAAATTTCTTTTTTTGTCTCTTAATATATATTTATTTTTATGTATTTAAAAGTTTTACTCTCACCCTTGCTTATATATATATATATATATATATATATATCACAAAGCAAAATATTCCACGGTAAATACAATTTAATTGGAATTGAAACTATGTTTTCAAATACTTGAACCATGGTATGCAAAACACAATTTCACCTTGCAATCCCACGAACCAAACAGTACTGACAAGGGGTTTCTGCAGACGAAAAGCCGAGTGTGTCCCTATCCTCTAGAAAAGAATGAAACGGAACCCTTGAACGAGGACGAAAATTTCCCTTTTCATCTGCCAAGACAGTTCATAAACGAGAGATCCTTCAGATATTCCCGTTTTGTGGCCAGACTGCAGAGAGGTTCCGTTTTAGTTTAAAATTTGAACTTGTCAGTTTACAATCGTTGCTAGCCATATATTGGGTTTATACTTTGACTGGGAATGGAATACAGAGTGAACTAAGTATGCCCTTAAAGATGAAAATCTTTAAAATTACTATCGATGATAAGTTACTCGTGAAATGCTGCTTAGTTTATCTTCCACTATCATTATAGGTTCATGCATCTGATAAAATGTGCATAGAACTCGACCATATGAGTGGTTAGCTTCAATTTGCAAAGATTCCGGACCTTCAAAATTTAAGAAATACAGAATACTTAAGTGAACATGAGTTTTTAGGTTGAAAATATCCACAGCGAGAAAGACATAAACCTAATGTCACTGCTAAGTAACAAGGATATATATATATATATATATATATATGTGTTTCAGATCTGTTCTATGTAGCCCACTTATACAAGTGTTGTAGGAAAAAGTAAAACGAAAAAATGACCAAAATCCATTGTACCAAACAAAAGACAAAAATGCATAAATTAATTAAGAAACTGAATAATTAGACAGTAGGATTCATCGTCAGTACTAGAATAAACACAATGTTAATAGTCTAGTAATTCCTAAGTGCATATGCCCGCACTAGAGACCCTCACTTACATATGGTCTTAAGGGGATTAGGGTTTAGCTGTTAATTAAGACTTTTGATATCCTGTCCCAAACCACATTATAAATAAATAAACCAGCCAACATTGGTCTTAGCAGCCTCATGGAAAGAAAGCTTACCCTAACAACAATTTAAAGAAAACAGAACGGAGGAGGAGAAGAGAAAAGTCAAAAGAGAACCCCTAACAAATGCACTTTAGTAGGGGCCAACACCAACATTGGCAGGAGCAAAAAACCCATCTTTCATGAGCACGTCCTCTCCATCCTAGACAAACCCAAAAGCGCAAAACACCAAATTAATCAAAGGATATACTTCTTCTTCCATCTTGGATTTCTATGTGAAAAGAGAACACTCGTAGCTTTTAGGGTTTTGAAAAAGTACCTGTTGGCGCTCATTAGCTTTCTTCACGGGTTGATCAGGCATAAGTCCGAAATGGATGTGCGGGAAGTGGGCCCACTGAAAGAAACAGACAAATGTATATTGTATTACTATTGAACTACATTAATGGATCTATGATAGCAATTTGTGCAGCACATGTAAATGGAATTGGAGCCCTAGAGATAGTAAATATAAGAAAGTTGAATTTTCTTGGATCTCACATTCTTTGCAGCCGCACTAAAGGCTTCTCTGTGGCTAATATCAGGGTTTCCAGCTTTAATGCGTTGGATCTCGTCCCTGCAGATGGTTACATTTCAATCTTGATAATAGATACATATAAATTTCTCACTGTCTTGGGGTGGATGATTAATGCAAGAAAATTTATGAAAACAACTCAAGCATTGTGTTTGTGGGTATAGTAATAATAAAAATAATGCTCACTTGATAAACCGGTTATAGGCAGATGGGACTCTCTGTCTCTTCTCCGGAGCTGGACCTGGAACCCAACACCACAGACATAACAAAGACAAACAAACGGACAAGAAATATTAAAATCACTTCGCTGACTTTGTGAAAGATTTTTAATGTTTGATTTCATTTTTTTCTCTCTCTTCATCATTACTTCATCATATGTTTAACAATCTATCTATCAATCCATGGATTATATCCATATCGATCTATATTTTCGGGGGAGAAAAGCTCCCTCCCTTTCTATCTCTCTCTCTCTTTCTCTCTCTCGCTCTCTCATTAATAAATAATTCGAGAAATAATGAAATGAATCATGCATGCCAGCAATTCAAGAACCCATTTCAGTTAAAGGATATAAAAGGGGTTCTTTTCATAAGATGGGTTAGACATGAGATAAGTGTTTGAAGCACATGCAGGCATATATAATCATTTGGGCAAAGATTCAAATCCCTCCTTTCCCAGCTCAAATAATAATAATAATTATAATAATAAAAGCGAAGTGCCTGAAAGAATCTTGCTAACCAATTTGACACAAACCATGGAATCTCAAGCACTGTTGACATATATGCTCTAGGTATCATAGACGACCATCTCTTTTTTCTTTCTTTATTATTTCGGACTTGAAAAACTACTCTCATGGTTTTGACTACGTTTCACGTCTTGACGAAAGAAAAAAAAGTACCGTTAGGTACACATAGAGAGCAGACCATTGATCTAAGTTGAAATGACCGCCTTATAGGCAGTGCTATAAGTTAAAGAAATAATGTAAAAATATCAAGAATCTCACGTCTGTTAACCACAGGTGGATTAGGAAGCTCCTGAACTCCTGCTCGCAGTTGCATAACTGCCTCATTTGGGTTGGGCTGATTGATCAGCATATTGGGCGGTGCAGTGCTTCGGATCTCCTCCTACCAAGACCCAGTAATAAACCATGAGAATTAAACAAGAATTCACTAATATACAGATATAATTTAGAATTCGTTTGATTGAAGTTAGCTGTGTATTTCTTTTTTTTTTTTTTCTTTTGGGTACTCACTGAAACCCTATATTTTCAAGTGTATTGATGCCAGAAAGGAATGTGCTATAAGAATTGATCAAGCAATCTTAATGTCTGTCTGGAACCCTAAAAACTGTCGATATATACGTATATATATGTATACCGGAATATTCGGTGGATTGAAGAAAGCATGACTAATGTGGAGCTGGTTAGCCGTAGGAAGAAGCATGCTGCGCATGTTGACAGTCAAGAGGTTGGTGCAGTGGCCGCATCGAACGGTGACAGTCTTGAACAAGCTAGAGCAAGGGACACTCACCTAATTAAGCCACAAAAAAGAAACACTTACCCTTATAAGGAATGCCGCCATTGGAGAAAATGGAGTCGAAGAAGAGGAAGAGGAAGATGAAGAGAAAGAAAATAAGATGATAATAAGAAAATAAGATGATAATAAAGAGAAGGACAAGAGACAGCAGTGGAGGGGAGAGAAAACGATACCGCGAGGACAGTGTCACAAAAGTTGCAATGGACGTAACAGAGCTGATCGGAGGGAGAGAGGTGGTCCGGTGAAAAGGCTGCTGATGAGGAGGACATGTTTTTTTTTTCCCTTCCCCTTTGATTCTTGATTTGATTGATGGAGTAGTGACTAATCAGTGGATATTTTGATAGACAGATAATCCTCTTCCTGGATCTGATCTGCTAGATTGTTGTTGAGTTGTTACTGTAGGAAAGAAAGGAAAAGAGAGATAGAGATAGAGGAAAGGGAAAGGAGGGGAATAAATAGCCCACTAATCTGTACTAAAGTAGAAGATTGAGCAGAACAAAATTGCTAATATAGTAATCTTTATATTCATGTTTTATAATAATAATAATAAATAAACAGGAAGCAGTAGAGAGAGAGAGAGGGGTAATTGATCACAAACTAAATGGATGATGTTAAAGAGAAAGCAAATGAATGGTTGGCATTCCCAATGGATGTGTTTAGAGAGAGAGAGGCGGCAGATGTAGGGAAGTGGGAATAAGAAAGGGACATGTGCATGGTCTTTGGCTCATTCACTTGTTATTTTCACTGGTAATAACAGACCTTCTCTTTCTTGGTTCTCTAAAATTCCATCCATGGCTACCACAAATTTCTTTTAACTGCCATAGTTGTCTCCTCTTGCGTTTGTTATTCCCATCTTTTGCGCCCTAATTTTATAATATTAATATTTCTTATTATTTTTTTGTATTTATTTGAATAAATCTATATATCTCTTTTATTTATTATTAGCAATTATATTGGATTGAATTCCTTTTGAGCTTATGGAGAGAAATGAAGATGTAGAAAAAAAAATATCACTAGCTATTCAAGACTCCTATTTAGCACAAAAACTTTTGTTAAGTAACTTTTTCTCATTTTGGAAATGTTTCAGTGTTTCCTTATTTTCACATTTCTTCTCTTTTTTTTATAAATTTTTAAAAATTCATTTTCTCATATCCATTTTCATATTTTTTTTCATTTTCACGTTTCTATTTTCGTGCTAGATAGGAAGACTCTTGTGTTACATTGAATTGAAAACAACAAGTGAATCATTTTTTATTATTGCCTAAATTAATGCAAAGATAATTTATCATAAATATTTTTTGATAGAAATTGTCATAAATGTTGAAAAGAAAACCATTTGAAAAAAAAATTTTGTTTAATAGTAATTAACTATATATATATATATAATACAGTATTTGATATACAAGAAAGGATGTATAAGAAGGCTATTTGAATATACAGATAAAAATATTCAAATATATTTGAATTGAAGATCTTATTAGTTGGGATTAAATATTATCTCTTGACAATATGAATCAAATTCTAAGTGTAATATTTTATTAGATCTTGTTTTAATATTCATTTTGTAGGTACATGTATTAAAAATAACAATTGATTTTGTACATTATTTTTATTTACATTATGTATTTATTAATGTAATTCATTTTATATGAGTATATTAAAAAATTGATCATCCAAATAGAAATAAGCAGGATGTTATTATTCATGATGTTGATTCTATCTCATTTATATTTTTGAGTCTTTGTTAAAAAAATTTTAGGAACTAATATGCTTTATTTTTTTTAATTCACTATAAAAGCCGACTATTAATTGAAGAAAAAAAAAATCAAATTTGAAATCTTTCGTTTCTCACACTTCTCAAGAGTATAAGAAGACAACCAAACTAGCTCTAAAAATTTTTTTCTTTTTTATTTGATTAAATATATAAAAGCCCTAAATGGCGGGCACCTATCCTTTGTAACATGCATTTGTTATATGTTTTGACTTGTAGCTGTTGTCAGCCCCCTATTGTCCCAATCCCACACTGCAATGGTTTCATGTGTCTTTTCAATGCTTGTCCTGGCTTGCTCTTCCTCTTCCTCTTCCTCGAGAGTCTCTAGCCCACAAATCGCCTTGATTTTTATAGGCGACTGCTTCCTATATAGAGTTGCTACTTGCACTGCCAAATGTTCGTGAGACTTGGCTATACTCTCTTGCTCTAGTTATAATCTTAACTAGTTAGCCTAAACAAAGTAATTAGATACTGACTGATTATCTTCTCTTCTCCTTCAGCAACCATTAATGCTTGTGTTGTTTTTCCAATTAATGAGGATGATCGGTACTCAAATTCAACGATGTTTCCAACTACGTAGGTAGGTCATTTCTGGCTTTTCTTTTGCTAATTTACTTGCTTTATCAAATTTGAATTTACAATAGATTATTTCAATATCATTTTCCTTTTTTTATCATCTACAAAGGTTTGTAACCTTATATAACTAAAAATATTATGGTAAATAATTAATATTACGCTTTTTACACAAAAACATCAATATATTCTTACGAGTAAATATATTTTTTAGCTAACTTTTAAATTTAAATCCACCTCTTTTAAGTTCCAAAAAAAAATATTGAAATCTTTTCCTATTTTAATAATATGAAATATTTTCAAATCTATTTTAATAATATGAAATATTTTCAAATCTAAGTTCAATGTGATTGAAATTTACTTTAACAATAACTATAAAGGTTATTTTTTTAATAAAATAACAACTATACAATTTGATTTAAACGTAGTTATTCAAACATGAAAGGATTGGATATCAAATTGAAAACAGCAAACAATAACACCATGGGATTGCCACTTCAAGTAGTCCTTCAAAACCCACCAAAAGAACGTGATTAAAAGAAATGTGGGTTAAAAAAGCAAATGCTTTGGACAGCCAAAAGCAGGGAGAGAAATTAACTTTTGTTATTGTAGAGGGTGATCGATCTTTGAGCATTATAAGAAAAACAACAGCAGAAATAACTGGTCCCCCATAGAATAGATATATATATATATATATATATATATATATATATATATATATATATATATGGGATTCACCGCCACATTATTATTGATACAATTATAACAAAATCACACAAAAAGCATTAAAGCTTTTATATACTTTTAACGATTCCACCTCTCAGACCTTTCTCTCTCCGATATGGTTACAGGGATACGTATTTGTCAGGGATGGACAACGGAAGACAGACATCTCTTTAATTTCAAACACTTAATATATATATATATTTTTTTTACTATCTCTCGGACTAGTGTGGTATATGTTAGCTTATTTAGTTAGGGCTCTATCTATTATATGTAGAGACCTCTGTAGTGCAGAGGGTTTTACTTTCCGTTGCAAAAAAGTCTGACATTTCCCTAACATTTTCTAAGACTATCTCCATCCTCCCCTTATCTGTGCTTTATTTTATTTTTTAGCTCTTCCCCAAAATTTTCTCGTTAAGTTTAATATGTCACGCGGTTGCAGATGACCATCATCAGCAGCTTATGTATATATATATTTCTGTTTTGTTTTGCAATAATTGTTTTGAAACCTACAGCATATAATAAACGAAATTGTGGAGTAACTTAATTGACACAGTCGGCAAATGAATTTATTTTTTTAACCTCTCCTTCCATTATGTTTATAACGGAATCTCCCAGTGCCGACATAAATGGTCCATCTTTCACCAAATTACATAGTTAGACTCAATAAATGTAGCCTGTCATTGAAAATATGGGAGTGAACCGTACAATATAAGAAAATTGACTTATAATACTGCTGAAATGTTAACTTCTTGTACCAGTTAAAGAAATACACAAAAAACTAACGAGTTAGTTCAGTGATATATAAGAGCATTTTCATAAGTATAGAATTCAAGTCTCAGTATCAGAACCCGATATAGTGGCACATGTCTTATGACCCCATTTATGGGAGAATTATAAGCTTTAACCCTAAGATAGTTGCAATGCAAATATTTCTAGATGTGTATGGTTTCCAATAAACGCAAAATTTTTCAATAAAAAATATGAAATAGCTATACCCTTCCTATTTCATGAACCTAAAATTCAATAAACAGAGACAACAAACTCAAATGCACGTCTATGTATGCCGACTCTAAACACCGCTTTTTATTGTTTGCTATGAGGAATGCAGGCCAATAATATATGAAAAAAAGACATTTCTGAGATCCAATATGCACGATTAGAGTGCAATTCAGTACAATCGAGTTGAATTCTGCTAAATTTGAACTCAAGCTATATTGTAAAATTTGATATTTAAGCTTAGCTCATGGTAAACTAAATTTTATTTTTTCAAGTTCGAACTCAATTTAATAAAAAAAAAATTGAAATATTTAAGCTCAATTAGTTATTTTTAAAATTTTAAAATATTAAAATCAAACTTTAACAAATCTCGATTGAATTAAAATCTACATTAATTTGACTTGATTTGGTTATTTACATAAATTTATTAAAATATAAATGATAAAAAAATATCAAAATTTTGATTAAATGTGTGAGTCTCATGAATCAAGCTTTTAATATTCAAACTTGACTTGATAAACTATTAAGTGGCTCAAGTTTAAATGGCAATTTCTTATTCAATTCAAAATAAAAGGAGACCTAAATTGATCGACTTGATCCATAGGTCAATTCAAAGTGACCCAATTCCTATTTGATTGACTTTATTTAAATTATTTAAAATTTATTTAAACTTAAAATAATATTTTTAAAAAAAAAACTAAAATTATGAATGATTTGCTTTCATTCAAAATCCGAAATAGCTCGAATTTCTTTCTAGACTGTTGATCCCATAAGCTAACTTGATTTGACCTTCTGCAATTTGAAGTGATCTAACCCAAATTTATTCGGGAAAAAAATGTGACTCAAAAATAACTCCACCCAAATTAGTCCGAACTTTCACCTCTGATATCAAGTCAATTTTCAAATATTATTCAAGTTATCTCGGGTAGTTTACGAGTTAACTATTAACTATTCTAATAATATCAGAGTAGTTTGCATTTTCTAGTTTCTTTCAGATTCATATATATGTACCACTGAGATGTTGAGTGACTTAAAACATATCATTTTGTTAGCCCTAATAGAATAGATGAAATTATTAGTCCTTATAATTAAAGTGATAAGGGAATTGCTTTAGAATTAAGGAATATAATAAATTAATTTTTTTTTACTTTCATATAAAAAGTATGTATTGGCGAGATTTTAATACAAGTGAAATAGTTTAAAAATAAGTGCTATAATTCAAAAAATTTCACTAATATAAAATCTCCTCAATTAAATACTAAAAGATAAAAAATGTGAAATATTATGGTAATCAGATTACTGTTTTTATTTTTGTTATTTTTATGCTTTGTTACTAAAAACTTCATTGGATTATCAAGTGATTAAATATCAACGAAACTAACTTAATAATCTATCATTAGAATCTCATACTTCAATACAAGATTATGCTCTGACCAAATATTCCATAAAAATCCATGTACAAAATGAACAAAATTAAACTCATAAAGTTCACACTTGCCTTTTATATTTTTATCAGCTAAACTAGCCGTGATTGGTTGCTATTTCTCTTTCCTACCACATGATATTTGTTACCAGCAGTACCTTAGATTCACAATTATACCTGTCGGTTTATGATGCTTTGTTTTAATTTGGCTGTGGAGAACAGAAAAGCAGGTCCGTTTTAAGGTAGAAGCCTTGAAGGCGATTTGATTCAATAGAAGGTGAATGGGGGTGGGAACACTTTAACCTTGCATAATCTGATGTTAAACATTAACTGTGACCAAGGTTGATATTGTTAGATTTCGGAGACCAAAGACAATATATGGTGAAACAAAGATTTAGACATATCATCATCTTCGTACAATGGTGGGACATAATGGAGTGAGATCACTCTGTGAGTCTCAGACATATGATATTGTTTGCATTCTGATAAGGAGACCTTCCATTGACACAGCTGAAACCCCATTTTTCTATTATTTTCTATGACGTGATTTCCTTCCCAATTATTCATATATTCTTTTGGCATCTGTTTTGCAAGATTGGATGTTCAATTGATAATTAAGTTCTGCCATCTTACAAACATCACATTCATTTCTTAATCTTTCATTTTGTATTGCTGGAACAAAATCTCTAAAGTGATGAAATATATAGCCTGCGTCTCTACCTTTCATGCGCTGTTTAGGTGGGACCTCTCTGGACTTTTGTCCCATCAGAATCACAATGTGACAACTAGCTAGTTGCTATGTGTATATATATAGCTATAACAAATTAAAATTGAATAATCATATACTAAATGCAAATGGGGTAAAAGCCTAAGTATGATTTCACATGTCAGTAACTCAGGTATGTATATATACGAGGAGGGTTGTTGTTGCTGTTTTTTTTTAAGTCACAGCATGATAGGCTCTTTAATAGAGAATTTTTTTTTTAAAGAAAGAATTAGTTTATATAAAACCCTTGATTAATACCTTAATTATAATGAGTCAAGTGACCATTTCAGCAGTAAACACCTAGAATTTTTATTGCCAAGTTTTAGATTAGGAAAGGATATTAAATTCTATATATGGGAAAGGAGAGAAATTCCCTTAATTATCACATCTAATAAATAAATGAAACTTTTGTCTCAAAAAAAAAAAAAAGAATAAATAAAACATAAACATTGTATATAATATTTAACCTTTTTTTTAAGGTTGGGGTCGTATTGTGCTGGAGTGCAGCTATATGCAGGGTAGTGTGAATATGGAAGTGTACATTTAGGTAACTTGACAATGACTTTCCCTACTCCATACCAATATTTTTAGAATGAAGCCAAATTGAGTAGTTTGGACGAGGAAAATTGAAAATCGAACAGTAATTTAATTTGATTTAATATAAAAAATTAATTAAATTAAGAAAATTAGCTAAAAGTAAAAACTGCATCAAATTGATTCAATTTAAAATTATGTTATCTTATAAAAATTTAAAATTTTTTAAAAAATATTTTATTTTACTCAAAATTTAAATATTAAATATATTTTTCTATTATTTTATTAATTATACTTTTCTATTTTAAAATATTTTTAATTATTATTACTATATATTTTTAAATTTTAGAAATTATTATATTAAATTAAATTAGTTGAATTGATTAAAATAACTGAGTAGAAGAATAGTGAATTGATGGATTCAATCTCTCAATCTAATTTTAAAAACATTGCTCCAGAATAACTCATGTTTTTAATAGCTATGCTAAGCCCTCAATTACCAATCAGACATCAGTCTTTCAAAAAAGAAAAGGCTAGCAAGAATTAGAATATTTACTATTTAGCACTCAATAACAATAATAATCAATATTGGGTTAACAGATTTCGTGTAAAATTATTCAACCACAAAATAATAATAATAATAATAAAAAATCAACAAAATCAACGTACATGTATGTAAAGATATATACAGATACGTGCATAACTAGCTCTCTCAATAAAAGCCTGTAACTGTGCTCAAACAGGGTAGAAATCCAATAAAGATGATATGATATTAATGGAGGTATGCGGTTACTTTGGCATCTCAAGTGGCAGCTCCAGCTAGGGCTTGTGCTGTAGTGTACGATTTTACAGTGACACATAGTCCGTACCCTATGCTGAGCTGGCGAAGTGATATAGCTAAATGCTAATTAAGTCTCTGTATGTATATAATATGTGAGCTTCTTTGGCTGTTTCTCTAGTTGTAAAGTCGAGGCAACTTGGAACATGACATGGAAGTAAGATCCATTTCTTGTTTGTTTTTGTACAGTACTGAAGCGTTTTCTGCTTCGCCATAAATGGTATAAATTTAGCTGCTGCTTATATATTTTATATGTATTGGGGTTTCAATTTCAGCCACTTCCTACCAAACTAAGATTGATGCTGGTTTGATTCTAAATCCCTTCTCTTTTCTCTCTTGTTTGTTTCTTGTCAGTTCTTAATCTCAATAGTAACAATAATCAGTGTAATAAAAACCGGAATTCATATTCCTTTTCATTCATGAGACGCTTAAGATTTACTTCTATCGTACGTGGTTTATGCTAGTCTCCATTAGAAGGTTTTACCAATCATCTCTATATATTACACGTTTTATATATGCAAATATTTTAACTAGTTTCTAATGCCTCCGTCCGGTTCATCCCATCACTTGCAACCTCACCCCATCTAATCTAGTGTTTTGAGGTTGCGACTCAGTTGGAGTATAATTACTGAAAACTAAAAATTGTCTAAATTGAATTTTTTGTAGTACATGAATCATTCATGATTTTCAGTCTACCATCGCTTTCATTCATGTTAGAAATTCGCTTGTTAATAATATTATGATAAATGAAATGACATGTCAAGCACCACAAATAAATGGTTGCTTCTACATTATCGATAATAGTTTGTTTTTAAGGTTTCCATTATTTGTCGGATATTTATTTCCTTTCTTCTTCAAGGGAATGACAAATATTTAAATTTCCTACTTGCCAACTTAACAGAACAGGTACTTAACCACGAGACAGCTTCAATCAATGGCACATTTGTCGGATTTCATTACATGTGCAAGAGAGACACCGCTTCATATCTTGTAAGGGTATGGCCCATGCCCCTCCATGTCGAAATGGAATGGACTGGATCTATTGTTCTTTTCCATGAATCATCACTAGATCTGTTTGATCCAATGGCAGAGCCTTCATCCTCCATATCTATTGTACAATCGAGGGACCACAGCAATTCCCAGCAACACTAGCTGTCATGCACAAAGGCCGGGAGTTTTGGTTCTTTTGTCGTCCATACGCCAACTAAACCTATGTGAACATCTCCATACAAGTGGACTTCTGAGAAATATTACGAATGTTAGTAAATTAAGAGTTACAATTGCGACGAAGGAAAAAACTTCAACCTAGTAGAACACGTCAGCAAGAAACTTTGTTTGATGGTAGCCTTATGCGGAGTTGCAGTTATTTGGACCGCAACCAAAGATGAAGAAATGAAGGAACATCGATAGCAAGCAAAATGCCTAAGGGTCATTGCACGTTTCAAATCAGCAGCAGAATTTTGCTGATCCTGGGCAACAGGGGTAATGCAAGCTCAAACCATGTCAAATTCTCCACCAGAAAAGATATTTGCGGTTTAGGGCATTACAAGGAACTACTTCTAACTGACAACTCTTAAGCAACAACAAGCGCACATTAATACCTTTTTTTCGCAGCTAATATCTAATTCTTTTATTGGCTAATCACTTGTAAAGTAGTGGCAAATCTATGTGCCGAAAAGCATTAGCAACAGAAATCAATTTAAAAAAAGAAAAAAATGATTTTGTAACATATTACAGAACAAAATTCCTTTGAAGAGAATCATCATTTTGTAATTTCTGCGACAATAAAAGACACTGGTTATTTTGAGAGCCAATAGATAATAAGAAACAACGTACAAGCTGCAATGACAGCAGAGAGAATAAGAGTGTCTCTTGATCGCCGCCTCCTGATAGAACCTTAAGAGAGAGCCGGAAACAAAAAAAGAGAGAGAGCATTGTGTTACTAATGAGTTTGGATGCTATCTATCAAGAAATAAATCCCAGTAATACAAATCATTTGATTTCATACCAAGTAGGCCACGGATGATAGGAAATTTATCACTTAGAAGCTTCACTTTTCCTTGAACATCCCCAAACAATGCCCTTTGAGAACCTAAGACAGCCCTTGTTGTTTGAGCTTGATTGATGACATCATCTATCTGCACAAGGTCACTCACAAGAGTGTGAGTGAATTCCACCCTCAAAGTAGCCCTTCAATAAACAGTCTTTCAAGGGAAAATCAGATCATAACAATATAAACTAGCATGTAAAACTATATGGTGATTCAATTCAAGATTGAAGATTCTTCGGCATGGAAGTCAAAAAAAATTGGTTGGCACTTCATTTATTTTTATGTATAAAACTTGATGAAAAAGTTGAGAGAGAGAGCATGACCACCGCTGCCTTCATATCAGTTCATAGCATGATCAGAACACTAGACATTTAGGTACTTCATGTCAAATTACACCAGGCAGTTACTTTTATGCAGCCACTAGCCAAGAAAGGACCACTTAAATTAGACGAGTGCCACTTGATTCTAAATAGAAGAATTAAATAACAACCATCACTTGTACATGATTGGTTAACTGACACATTAGACAAGTGCAAAGATAGTTCAAATACTTTCAGGGCAATGCTTCATAAGTACTTAAATGCTTTGGCTCACAGGAAACGCGACAAACCTATTTTCAGTAGTAACCAATAAGTTTAGGTGATGCTCTTATCTTAATATCTGGTCTACTCATTGATAAATTGTAGATAATTTGTGTTAATCTAATTTGAGCAAAAAAAAGTTCAGCATTGTGCACTAATTTTGCCACAATACTTGGCTTAGTCATTAATGATTATATATATTTTAATCCTCTTAATTTGAGAATGGTTTGAGGAGTGGAAATTTGCCTCAAGAATGCAGTATGTCCATTTCACACCTGTAAGTAAAAATGTAAAAACAATCTTTTCAAGCCAAAGTTTATCCAAAATCAAAATCAGGATCATGTCCAAATCATGTTAGGTCAAATATCTGTGCAGCTAATTACCATGATATCACAAACAGATAAGAAATATAAATCTATCTATGGGCAATTGTCAATTATTGAGTCATTAAGGCCACCTCTATTAACAGTTACAACTTTCGGTCTTCTGGCCATCCTAGGACAAAATAGGCAATGGGCTTAGGGCCATAGCAAATTTTGCCAGTGGCTGACATACATTTTGTGCTCCCACTTCTTCTTGTAACACATTGAACTTAATCAAAGACTTCAGTTCATCCTCTCCAAATTTTGTCCCATCTTTATGTCTCCACTGATAAAAATTGACCATTTTACTCTGTTCTAATATTGCTAGCTAACCATCTCAACATCATAATTTATTTATTTATGGAGTGATATTATTTCAATGAATGCTTTTTTTCCCATGGCATCTGACATGAAATAAGACCAAAGAAAGTAGTAAAGTCTTTACATGAGCAATGCTTCCATGGATGGCAGCCCTTTCTCGTAATAACTGCATTCTCGGAGACATGCTCCCAGATGCCTGTATGAATAGAGAATACAACCTCAAGTTTTGAACAGCAGCAGCAACAGAGGACATAAAGTCAAATGACATCATCTAAGGGTTCAATAACGCTCACCTTGTACTCACTAATATCATCTCTGACTGAACTGAGAAGCTCTGCGTGTTCCCTCATGGAGTTTATGTTTCCCTTGATTCGTCTAAATTCCTAAAGAAGTGAGAAACTTTATTTTTTCAATGAGACAGAAGCACTGACAGTTCACATCTCCAATGCAAGAAAATAATATAAACATATCTCATACAACGCCAAGCAATAATATTTGGGGAAAAAATGGCTGAAAGAAAAACTACATGAAAATTACAATTATGCTAGTAACAGGGAAATTGCTATAGTGAACTTCACTATTGAACCATAATACAAACAGGTAGCAAAAAGAAAGTGACAAATAGTGACTAGAAAGGAAATTGTTCACTGAGATGCTAAGCAAACTTATTATACACCCATATTGATGATTGCTAAATAAATAGAACATTAGCGTTCTATCTTCTGAACTGAAAAATCTCAAAAGATATTTTGATCATACATATTTGGTTTACATCTCAGTTAAGTATCAGACTGAATGTTAAATTTGTAGTTGGTGCAATGTCCGATGCTGTTTACTGAGTTAAATAGTAACAACGCTAACATGGACAAAGCATAATTGAAAGTCACAGTAATGCAAGGTAAATGCAGCTAGGATAAGAAAATGCTAGAAGCTAAATCACCAGCAACTCATTGCGAACCTGGGTAAACTCATGAAGAATGTCTCTGTGCCTGGCCAGCTTTTGAGTAACAGATGTAGTTGGTGCGGCAGATGCAGCACATCTGCTCATAGCATCATTTGTATCAAGGAGCTTTTCAAGCAATGACTGGATTTCCATTTCCATGGACTTCCACGACCTAGTGGACCCAACAGTAGGCGAACCAGTATCTACATAACCTAAACCCAATAGCACGCAGGAAGGGATCCTAATCACTTCATTGCACTAACACTACCAGTTTAAAACAATTAAAACGTAAATCAAGAAAGTAATTCGTGCAATAAACCTGTGAATGATTGGAATAACAATCGTTTGATGTTGAAGTAAACAGAGTTAAAAGCATAAATAATTTGGGATCAGCATTAAGGTAAGAGTTTTATAAACAATAAATATGGAAATGTGGAATCAGAAGGAAAAAATTGAACCTCCTTGAGTAAACCTAGCGCCAAGCTTAGCATAAGAGGAGAGTTTAACGTCAAGATCTCCTTCCAGCTTTCTGGCCTCTTTCCTTAATTCTTCCCAACCGGACTCCTGCAAATCTAGACTCGGATCCGTCATTTCCACCATTCGGAATCCCAAATCTCTGATCTGAAACTGAGATGTTTATCGTTGATCAGTGAATGTGCAGTATCTGACGACCTATTATCCGTCCGCTTTGCTTCGATTCATTTTACAAAAAGGAGCAACGTCCACTTATTATTGGGCCTTCAAATTGGTAATAAGTCCACATTTCGTAGGCCTTCTAGTGGCCCATAATTTTACGTGTAAAAGGGCCTGTATAAGAGTAGCTTTCTCTTCCCTAAATACGCTCACCGAACAAAGATTTGGCTCTTGATCTCTCCGAGTATCAATGGATAAACTTCGGAAATAAGATAACATGAGCCTACCGCTTGTATTATTTAAACAATGGAAAAGAAGGGCTGACATGGACCAGTCAGATGGTGCAATTTTCGTAGGCTAAAGTTCTAATTAAACATTGGACCACTAAAGTATAAATATATGGCATTATTAAATTGTACATTTCACCTCATTTTCGTTGATACTGACATGCCAATAATCATTAAAAAAAAAAATACAAAGATGGGTTTACCCACCCATATTTTATATTAAAAATTATAATTATATTAATATTCACTCGTATATATCTTATTTAAATTAAACTTATAAAAAAATTTTAAAATGATGGTGGATACTGGGAATTAATATTATATATGCATGCATTATGTCAAAAACCAATCCAAGAGAGACCGTATTTAAAATATGATTTACGCATCCAGATGGTCCAATAAACCAAAGGCAACACAGTAAAGACGAAGACGATCTTCTTTGTGTGTTTGCTCTAGAAGCACAAGTGGACGAGGTTTTCTTCGTATGTTTGCTCTAAAAGCACAATAAAGCAATATTTTTTATTTTTTATTTTATGCAAATTAATTTAATTATCTCTGTGTTTTATTGTCATTATATTAAATGATTTTGTCATCGACTCTTTTTTTTCTCGTTAATCAAAGGAAAAAACTTGATACAATTTTTTTTTTAATACCATGAGAAAACCTATAAATTCCAAATCACCCTTTCCTTTTCTTCTAGGTTTTGCTCTCTTTGCCTTTATTTCTCTTCATCTCTATATTTTAAGAAATAAAATTTATCTATATTGGTGTATGTTACTTTATATATATATATATATATATGTACATTCATCCAATAATATATTGGTATTTAAAATTATCATAATATTTTTTATAAATATATAAATATTTTATACTCTCATTTAATATAAATGTTCTTATTTTATTAACTGAGTGTTAATAAAAATAAGGATGAGCATGGAGAACGAAAATTTTCGAATTAAATCGAGGAACTGGACTAGTTTGATACTAAAATCGAAATATTCGATTTTTTTAAATTTATGAGCTGAACTGGATCTAAAATAAGTAAACAGAACGGTTTTCAGAGATTTTGAGATATCCAAATAAAAAATTGAACCGAACTATCTCATACTGAAATCAAACTGTAAAACCGATATTCAAACCATATATATATATATATATATATATATATATATATATATATATATATATATAATTAACTCTCTCAATTAATATATATTACTAATAATTAGACTGTTTATTAGTTATTAATTAGTAGGAAATATTAAAAAAAATTTAGTTTAACATTTAATGTATGAGTTATTAGTTGTAATTTATTAAATTATCACTTATTTATTTTAGTAGTAAATGATTAAAAGTAAAAAAAGTAAATTTTATTTATTTTGGTTTAGAAAATATAAAGTTTAATTTTTAATAAATTAAAATAATCGAATATCCGAACCAGTAATGAACTAAATTGAACCATTTTGAAATAATAAAAATACCAAACTGAATTATCTTGAATTTATAAAGCACCAAACCAAAATTTTGAAATAATACGAATTATCCATTTTTAAAAACCCTGAAATTTCAATCTGATTCCAAAAATTTTCAAATTTATGAATTAGACTTAATCATACCCCTTAAATACAAAAATTACTAAAAAAAACAAAGAATATGAAGTAAAAAAGTATTGGCACACGTTCAAGCCATAATGAAAGGGAAAAGAAAATCCACAGAAAGGTCGAGAATTCCAAAAAGCATCCATCTCGTTGGCACAAAGGAACATCAAACCACTTTAAGGGGATGTTCGAATTTAGCGATGACGTTCCGTGATTAATGGCCAGTAATTAATAATTAGCTGTCAATATTCAGCTATAAATATTTAATAAATATAAAGTATTTAATAATTCAACAACTCAATATACAACTATATTATAAAAAAAATAATTATTTTTATATTTTTATTAATTTTATATAAAATATAAATTTATATAATGATAAATACACGATTAATATGTAGAAAAATTAATAGTTTTATCAATTTACATTTATATCTTATTTAATAGTTTTGTGAAAGATAATAATGCGCTATGTTAAATTTATGTGAAAAGAAAAGACTCATCTAATTGATGGTTTAAATATCAATTGATCCCTCAATTGTTTTAAAAATCTAATTATTAATTAACTATTATTTCATCTCTAGTATATTGATTTGGTTCAATAAATTTTTTTATAAAAATAATTAAAACTATTGAGTTTATCAGAATTTGGTGTACAAAATTGGTAGCTGTAACGAAAATGGAAGGGGTACCAGACTCGCACCAGTTTGGGTTATTCGCGCACTTGATCTCAAAGCAAGCACCACACTTAGGCAATTCTTCAATAGAGCTTTGCTTATTGCTGCTGTGTTCAGTCCATACCCTTAACTACATAGATTTCTATGTCCACAAACTCCACCCATAAAACCTAAAAGATATATATATATATATATATAAATCGGATTGTCGGATTTAGCAAAATCTAGATCATAATTACTATGTAATTCTTAAGGTTATTGGATATATGATGGTAAGAGAATGGAAAAAATTGTGGCTTTGGATCTAAACTTATTCACTGTTTTTTTTTCGCTTTTAACAGAGGCAGTAATGTGGTTTGAGAGTGAAGGGAGGAAGTGGAATGCGAGTGAAAAGGAGTGGGAGATAAGGAAAGAGGATGGAAGATAAGGGTTGTCATTAATGCTTTGAAAATTAGATGGCATTAATCAGTCAAATCAAAAAATTTAAAATTTGAATAAGGATCTAACCTAATTAAAACAATAAAATCATTAATTTTAAAATTAGATTAAAACTGACAAAAAATAAGGCAATATATTAAGATAAATTATAAAGACAAAATTGTATTTTATTTTATATATATTAAATTGTTATATTAAACAAATCAATATATTGATTTATTTTTTTAATAGTCAATATATTTAATTAATTAGTTTTGACCATAAGAAAATAAATTATTAATTACAATAGCAATAAAGTGCTCATGAAATAACAATAAAGTGATAAAGGGCGGCAAGAAATGGCTTTCAGCGTCAGCAATTGGCGTGGAAAAGTTATGAAAAAGAATAGATGGGTGATAAAAATAAAAATAAATACAGCATATGACAAAGCATATTATTTGGATCAATCATGCACTGGATTCTCTTTTACATGTTATATGAAATTTACTCTCTTTTTTTTCTATGGTTAATGCAGCATTATGGTTGTTCTTGCTCCCATACTTCTAATTTCTATTGCAGAGGTAATAAAAAAAGATTAATGAGTTTGAAGTAATTGAATTGGATTGGAACATATAATAAAATTAGGCAGTATTCCGTATTTGGTGTGGTTTGAAATTAATATTAAAATATTTTTTATTTATATTTTATTTTTTAAAATTATTATTATTACAATATCATAAAATATAGTTGAAAGCAAATCATGACAAAATAAAAAATAATTAAACACTATTTCATAAAAATAAAAGTTAATCATATATGACAGAATAATTTAAAAGTAAAAGATTTTAATAAATATTAATAAAGTATTTTTTGAGTTAGAAATCATCATTTCAAGTTTGTTTATGTTATTGAATCAACACACAAAAATTATGGATAAAACCTTAAAAAAATATAAAATTTATGTTAACCTATAAATTAAGGTATCTCTTTCCATAACAAATTAGTTATTAATAACAATAATAGAATATATAAGCCAGTGAATTGTGATAATAATAGCACCTACATAAATCATATGGGTATTTCAATTTTTGTAATGGGTTGGGTTTTGATAGATAAAAAATGCAGCAAATGTTTTATTAGAAAATGTTACTTACAGAAAATTTTTGATGCACTTAATGGATATCGTTGTAGATGTGGTAATAATAGCACCAACATGAATTATATGGATAGTTTAATTTTTGTGATGGGTTGGGTTTTGACGGACAAAAAATACAGCAAATGTTTTCTTAGAAAATGTTACCAAAATTTTTTGATACACTTGATTGATATCATTCTAGGCATGGTTCTCCAATTGACACTATCTCATCATATTACTAAATTAATTAGTATAAACATGTCATTTATAAAATGAAACATGCTTTTTGTAAAAATAAACACATGAATTTACTAGTGTAATACCTTTTTGTTTGCAAGAGAGCTTTGAATTGTTTTATTGTAGATGAATATTACGAAGTAAAATTAGTGTGGTAAAATGATTTATATAGGCATGCCATAATTTGAGGTTGTTGAAGAGACATACAATTATGATATGAATTGATATATTATTGAATGTTTATTAAATGTAAATATTTTAACGAAAATTAATAAGACACAAAAAAAAAAAAAAGAGAAGACATCCATTAAATGAAATGTATGAGTAATTTGTCATTAATGTATTTATTTGTTGAAATAAATTGAACAAAATTTGTGTTATCGCCTCAACATAAACATAAAAGGTTTCACCACATCAACATATTACCTTCTTTTTGCTTTGGATATATATATATATATATATATATATATATATATATATATATATATATATATTCAGTTTTTTTTTTAAAAATAAAAAAAAAATATGAAATTAAAATTAGAGAGAAATATATGTTTTTTTGAAA